>CAUYRH010092957.1:0-21290 GCA_963574655.1 Perodicticus potto
CCCCCCCCCCCCCCCCCCCCCCCCCCCCCCCCCCCCCCCCCCCCCCCCCCCCCCCCCCCCCCCCCCCCCCCCCCCCCCCCCCCCGCCCCCCCCCCCCGCCCCCCCCCCCCGGGACAGCAATAAAGAGAAAACACAAAAGAACATTAAGATAGGCAGTGAGGCAGTGTAAGAGAATTTTATTATTTCCAATTGAGGATTTAAGCACAAGCCTGTTATTTAATTTAAGCACTTAATGAAAGTGTTCTCAATGCTTTTAAGGCAGTTATTTTGATTTATGAACAGTGCTCTTGGCTATCCTTGATGATTATCCTTTATTATAGTAGGTTGCCTTTTTCTTTTTTACCATCTACTCTGCAGTACTGCTTACTCTCTGGCAACACCAGACTAAACACCATGAGCTTCTGCCCCCAACAGCCTCCACACAGGGTCCTCTGGAACACTGGGAAGGGGCATCTGAGCCTACCAAATACTGCAGCCTACAAAGGCACCTCTTCACTGGCCCCCTGATGTCCCAGAATGCTAGCCCCTTCCTGTAACTCTAGCCAAATCCGACTGGCCTTGGAAAATGCTGAATGCAGTTACAGCCATGGTAGGGAGCTCCTGCTGGTTTTAGGACCCCAAAGACCAAAGGAGCTGCCTTGAAGTCACTGTCCATGGGGGCCTTGATTTGTAAGAGGAACAGATGGAAGCAAGGCAGCTCTAAGGAAGAGTCATGGCAGCAAAGACAACCCCTCCCCGAGACTTATCCAGAGGTAGATCATCTGGCCCAAACCTTGAATTTCATAAAGGAGGAACACTGAGCCTAGAGAAGTGTGAACAGACCCTCAAAGCTCAGAACCCAAGTGCAATGCCTGCACAACTAAGTTGTCTGCCGTTCCCTTAGGCAAAAATAAGCTATTTAATTTGTAATTCACAAAGCCTGGCAGTTTACTTTACAATTCGAAGAAAAATCAGAGTCCACCAGGAAATTTCTCCTAGGGGGTTAACATGAATGGTTTATACCTCTGATCTTAAACATCTCTATATGGATGTCACCGTATGAAATTTAATTACTGTACTTTGATTTGGTATCATTCCAACAGACACTTTAATACAACTCATTACCCTGGGAATGGAGAGCCAACCCAGCTGTGAGTGTTAACAAAAGTGCTCCTCCCAAGGTGGATGGTAGAATCAAAGGTGTTAGCCAGAAAGTCCCTTTAAAGTAATCTATTTTTTTCTACTTTTTTTTTTTTTTGGCTGGGGCTGGGTTTGAACCCACCACCTCTGGCATACGGGGTCAGCACCTACCCCTTTGAGCCACAGACGCTGCCCTAAAGTAATCGATTTTCTAACCAAGGCAACACAAAAGTCCTCAAAGCATATTTCCCTTTACAAGGGAATGATTTTCTAAAACCCTATGCTTCTTAAGTTCTCTGGCATCAATTTTCCTTCCTAGTGCCAGTTTGGTTGTTGAGAACCTCTGTCATCAGTAAAAATACTGCCTACTCTGGAATGCAGTATTTTTAAAGAACTGCTCCTTTTCACTGCACTGAGGGCGGAGATTTCAGCCCTACAGGCAGTGGACAGAGATAATGGGAATCTCCACCGTAACATGATGGCACAAATGTGCCACAAAAAGCAGCCATGCTGGTCTAAGGTTTCTGTTACTAAAAGACCAAGTTTATACACTTGTTTGCCATTAAGGCCCTAAAAAAGCATACACAGAGGTAACTTGGTCTCCTGGATCCAGGGCCTTTGATCCTGTCACCAGGATCCTACCATATGGATCAAGTGACACGCGACAGGACAGCAGAAACGGAAATTGACGAGTGCGAACAGACTCCAAAGTGCAAGCAGGAACTGTGCCCAGAAAGGGGAGGTGACGGCACCAACAACAAGGCCGCTCCGATTCCTATATTCTAAGATGGCTCTTTCCTCAATTTAACTTCCTTGCCTTAGAAGTACAGGATTTGCTTTAAAAAAGAAAAAGCACTTCAGAGAAAAACGTGGATGCGAAAAAAACTGGGGGTGAAAATAAGTCCTAGTGAGTGATGAATGATAAAAATTCTTTTCGCTCTTTTGCTTCTTCGGTCAGTATGAGATGCTGCCAGCCTATAATTAATCGTTACCACGATTATCGCTAGCTTTTAATTGTTTGTTACTCTTTAAAAAAACCTTGCACATTCTAAGTAACTATCAGCCGCCAAAATTTGTTTTTAAAAGTTTGTGCAACTGGGCTTCCTCAAGTCCTCCTAAGCCGCGAGCAACTCCTGCAAGGATGCAGTTCCGCACTTTACACACCGGCGAGGCTTCACCAGCGCGGGACCAAGTTTAAAGTCCCCCGAGCAGGGACGTCCCGGACCGCAGCGAGGCCCGCACGGGTCGAGACAGCCCGAGCGCCCCCTGCACCGGGCATCAGGGCACCAGGACCCGTCCCGAGTCCCTGGCCCGCGGAGCCCCCGCCCGGCGCCCCGAGCCCCGGTGGCCCCGAGTTCGAGCCTGCCGTCGGCACCCGCGCAGGGAGAGAAAGTGAAAACGAGTCAGTACCGGCGGGCGGGTGTCCAGCTTTAGTCTCTAGTTTTCCTTCGGGAGGCGACGACATGGCGCGACTGGGCTCCTAGGGACTAGGGCAGTGGCGGAGGCGTCGGAGGCCGCGCGGCTCGGGGGCCCGGCGGGAGTGTGCGAATGAGCGCCGCGGAGGGGGAGAGAGCGGTGCGCGCGCGCGTGGAGCTCCGGGGCCGCGCAGGTCGGACAGCCACAGCCGCCGCCGCCGCCGCCGCGCGCCAACGTGGCGCGGCCGGGCCCGGCCCACCCGCGGCGTGCGCGCTGACGTCACTGAGGCCCGCCCGCCCCGTCGGACCAGTGGGTCCCGAAAACAGAGCATGCGCAGTCGGCAGCGCCACGTGGAAGGTGTGGCGAAGGGTGGTGGCGGCGGAGGGAGAGGAGGTGGAAGGGAAGGGGGAACGGGGGCAGACCGTGTGGGGTTAGAAGTGGCTGGGCCTAGGCAGGCCGGGGTGCGAGGATCGCGGGAAGTTAAAAGGGGTCCAGCGTGAAACTGGCTAGTGCCTGGAACGCGCTCAGCAGAGCGAGCCCTTGTCCGACGGTGCGGGCGCTGGGGGGCTAAGGGGTCCCGGCCGGGAAGGGGCCGCCTGCTAAATGCCATTGTTCCCTCGCACTGCGGCGTCTGATGAAGTGCGGAAACGAAGTCCCAAGTGGGAGCGAGTCGGCGCCCGTTAAAGCCCTGTATGGGGTGGGGGCCTCTTTCCGAGCTGGTGGCCCTTGACTCCTCCAAAGCTGCCCCTTGGCCCTTACGCTCCGGGTCGCCCCCTCTCGCCTTCCCCCGCGCTTTGCAGCTGCTGTTAGCCAACTTCTGCCTAGTGGGACACTCCTTGCTGGCTCTGCGTCCGGATAGCCTGTGTCTTCGGGAAAGGAAACACCACCGCCTCTCCTAGCTGTACCTTTGCCTTTGACAGCGAAACTGTCCGGAGAGATTGGTCGCCTCGTCCCTTCTCATTCCTTCCTAAACCCAGTCCAGTTTATATGATTTTTCTCTAGCTCTGGCCCAGCTGCCTCCAACCCCAGAAAGTCCTTTTGATGAGGTCACTCATGACCTCTGTGCTGCCAAATTCAGTGGTCATTTTTCCACTTGCATTTCAGTCGACCTCTCAGCGGCACTGAGATAGCGCAATCAGCCATCTTTCTCCCCCTTAGCTTCGGAGATGCCACATCACTGCCCTGTCATCCACAGGCCACGTGGCTGCTCACTCAGTTGGCTTGTCTGTCCCTCCGCTTCTAGGTTTCTAAACATCTGAGTATCCCAAGGCTCAGCATCGGCCCTCTTCTCCATCCAGCCTTAGATGATCACATGCAACCGTACGCAGATGTCTGTCATCCCTACACTTGGGGATGCTAAATCTGCAAATTGATGACTGTCTCTGCCACTCCACTGAACTCCAGGTTCACGTCCCACTTCCTCCTTGTCTTTTCTGCCTAGATGTCTAACTCCGTGCTGCCCAACTCTAGTGCATGACAGTGCCTGTAAAAATGTACATTACCATACATTGTACCACACCGCGTCCATACACTTATATTTTAAAATCATTAATAGCAGTATAGCTGTTTGCCAGGCAACAGCTGTGAAATAGCTGTCATTATTTTGCATTCCCATCACAACTTAAATGTGGGTATCAGCAGCTTAGAAGAAAACCCTGAAATTAATAGTAGAGCACTTTATTTTTTCTCTTCTATTCTTTTCTTTCATTTTCTTTCTATATTTTTTCTTTTCTTTTCTTTTCTTTTCTTTTCTTTTTTTTTTTTTGAGACAAGGTCTTGCTGTTGCCCAGACTTGAATATGGTGGCATCATCATAGCTTACTGCAACCTCAAACTCCTGGGCTCAGATCCTCCTGAGCCTCCCAGGTAGCTGGGATTAAGGTGCACATCACCCACCATTCTTAGCTAATTTTTTATTTTTTTGTAGAGAATGGGATCTTGCTCTTGCTCAGGCTCGTCTCAAACTCCAGGCCTCAAGGAATCCTCTCACCTCAACCTACCAATCTGCTAGAATTGTAGGCTGAGCCACCAAACCAGGCTAGTAGAGCCCTCTTTTAAAGAGACACTGCATCACTTACTCTTGATGGAACAGACTGAGAAAAATCTGTACATACTGACTTGGATTCTCAATGGCAAAAGTTTTAATAATACCTAACCAATTGATTTTATGAATACTTTCCTTTTTATGTATGTGTAAAGCTGCTGTATAATTAAAAATGCATATTCTAATAAGTCTAAAAAACTATTTCTCAAAAGTAAAAGCAAAAAATGGTAGGTTGAAAGAAAACTGTATCAATTTAATTGGCAACATTTTTTCCCTTAGTGATACATAAAGTTACATGTTGTAAGTAATGGCATTTTAGAGTAAATAATACATGGTATTATGAGAAAGGAACTTCTGGATGAGGGAGAAGAGCTCCATAGGGGCCCTGGTGGCCCCAGACAGCACCAGACTGCCCTGAGGCCTTCACCTGTGACCTGTTCTCCACAACTACAATGATTGGGACAATCTATTGTGATAGCCAAGTCCTAATTTCACATGTTCAGAAAAGAACTCTTGATTCACCCACCTGCCTACAAATAGCTTCCCATCTAGAATAGCATCCAAGCTCCTAATTACAGTGTGGGATAACCTGTCAATCAGCAGCATTCCTAATGAAGGAAATACTATTATTTAGGTAGGTAATGAACTTAGCTTGAGGGGAAAAGGAAAAACATATTTCAGTCTCCCTTGCAGCTAGGGGTGAGTCAAATGACCCAACCTGGTCATTACAATGTAAATGGGAATCTATTGGGGCAATTTCTGGGGAAATTTAAATTCTTAATATGAGGATGGTTCTTCCTCATTGTAGCTCTTTGAATTCATATATGGAAGATAGAAAGTAGAACAATCGTACTGCAATCAAGAGACAACTAAAGGCAAGAAAGCCATACGCCAAAGGCGGTAAAGCAGAAAGGTACTTGAGACTCTGCGGGTCCATGGAAATTGCAGAGATTGCAGAACTATGGACTCCTCCTCTAGACTTTTTTTGTTGTGTAGAAAACAAACCCCTGTTGGGTGAAGTACCTGTAGTTGCTACCCTACGGACAGCCTATTACACCCCCTAGCATGCATGGCTCCAGGGTGCGGGTCCCACCTGGTTCGGAGCTCATCCCTCTTGGCCTCTCTGGACACACTGGCCTTCCTGAAGCTCCTCTAGTGGAACAAGCCAGTTCTGCCCTTTGGGCCTCAGCAGGAGCCGCTCTCACCACTGGGAACAGTCTCTTCCAGTCCTTGCATGGTCAGCTCCTTCTCACTCTTTTCAGAGGGCCTACCTTGACCATGAAATCTGAAGAAGTCATCCCTACTACTCAGCCTCATTTCTCTTTCTTCACAGCACTTGATCCTCACCTGAAATTTCTCATCTATTTGCTCATTTACTATCTTTCTCCACTAACTGGAATGTGAGCTCCAGGAGGGGAGGCGCTTCACCCACCTTACCCACTGCCGTGTTCCCAGCACCTAATACCACGGTGGGTGCAGCAGAAAGCACTAGGTAGATATTTTCTCTTCATAATTCTAGAATGTAAATACATCTAATTTTCCACAGTTGATACCTGGGTGAAGAGTAGTCAATGCGAACTGCACAGGAGATGAAAACTACCCAGAGTATGGAGATAGTGCCTGGCCATTCATCTTTTCTGACACTTCCTCTTGTGGGTGCTTTGTGTATACATGTGTGGGTGGATGTGGGCGCACACCTTTGTGCATGTGTGTGCATTGATGGCTCTGTGCAGCCCCACCAGTCCGAGGTGCTGAGGGCAAATGCCAGGTGCTACCCATTGGAAGCTTTCTTTGCAGTTGTATTTAAAAGATACTATAATTGTTGAATGAACAATCTCACTTGAATCCCACAAAAACTCTGGGAATGAAGAAGATTGACCCATTTTACCAAGAAAAACAAAATGGAGAAGAGAAGGATTGCTGCATTTATGAGGGAAACAACTCTGGTGAGTGTAAGGTAGGACCCACAGCTGGATTTTTTATGACCCAATCCCTTTCCCCCCCACTGTTGGCTAGTTCCAAATAGAGTCTAAGGAGCCATTTTCTCTTCTTTAAATAGGTTGTTTTCTAATTCCAAATGGGGCTGAATCTAAGCTCCTATTTATTATGAATGCTGTGGACACTGAGGAGAGTATTCAAAGAAGAAACAGAAAATGCAGCTTCTCTTCCCCATGTAGACATTCTGTAACCATGGCTACATCCCCACACCTTTCTGAGTCTCACGTTCTACAAGTCAGAGATATGAACACCTATGCATCTCTCAGGGATGCTGTAAGAACTCAGAGCTTTGACTAAGTGTGGTTACACTTATATGGCTCTGCATCATCTCATTTACTTCTCACAGAATACCGAGACACAGGGAGTCCTCTGCCCTTTGTGATGGCCAAGCTGAACCATGAAGGGCCAAGCATAAGGATTGGTAGGTAGGTGGGAAGACCCATGAGAGCCCAGCTCTTGCCAACATACTGGTTGTACATTTAAAAATGATTTGTGAGACACAGTATACTAGAAAACATATTGTTATTTCTGCAAAGGGAGTTTTTTTTTTTTTTTTGTAAATCAGCATTCATGAAATACACGAATTGTCCCAGGGCGTATTCAAATAACCTCACGTATCAGTCAGTTCAATGAACTTTGCTTTCTTATTCCAAGTTGGTCTCTACTTTCTGTCCTCTTATACTATTGTCTTACGGTTGAGAATTTTTATGTTCTTATTCACTACTCCTATGAATGATGGAGTTCTTATTCACTACTCCTATGGTTCGAATGTGTCTCCCAAAGCTCATATGTTTTGTGGGGCAAGGGAGTCCCAGTTCCCCAAATCCAGTTAACCTAGTTTGATTACTTGCCTGAACTACAAAGTTCAACCAAGGCACAGAGGTAATAGCAAAAGTGAGTGGAAACTGAAAATAAAACTGGAGTGGGCAGTTTCTATCCTTCTTCCATGGGCAGAGTGGATAGAAAGCAAAAGTCACCTACACAAGTTTCAGGATACCAGAGTTTTCATTTAGGAAGAACAAAGGGAAAGTTTAGAGCACTTCCAGAGAGAGTTGGAAAGGCCTGCAGGGGTATAAATACTCTGTGTTTGAAATTGGTTGCAAGCGTTTCATTGGCCATCTGCACCTCTAGGCAGTATTGCTCCTTTCTATTGGTTGTTGGTTACCTAGGTTACTTCATTCCCACATTCTTTTTTTTTTTGAGACAGAGCCTCAAGCTGTCACCCTGGGTAGAGTGCTGTGGCATTACAGCTCACAGCAACCTCTAATTCCTAGGCTCAAGTGAGTCTCCTGCCTCTGCCTCCCAAGTAGCTGGGACTACAGGCACCCGCCACAACGCCTGGCCATTTTTTGGTTGCAGCCATCATTGTTGTTTGGCGGGCTCAGGCTGGATTCGAACCCGCCAGCTCAGGTGTACGTGGCTGGCTCCTTAGCCCGTTGAGCCACAGGCGCTGAGCCCATTCCCACATTCTTATGGGACCTCCAAACTTCCTGGTTCAGCAGGCCAGGTTATCTTTCCTCCCACCCTCATTACGTCCTGAGGGCTCTGTTTTCTTGAAAGGATCAATGCCATTATTGCAGGAGTGGGTTAGCTACTGAGGGAGTGGGCTCCTGATCAAAGGGTGAGTTCAGTCCCTCCCCCCTCTCTCCTGTACTCTCTTCCCCTCCTACCTTCTGCCATGAGATGATGCAGCAAGAAGACCTTCAGCAGGTGCAACACCTTGACCTTAAACTTGCCAGCCCCCAGAACAGTAAGAAATGAGTCTCCATTCTTTATAAATCACCTAGTCTCAGGCATTCTGTTATAGCAGCACAAAATAGACTAAAGCAATGACACAGACTTTCTCTTCCATTATTGATTTTGCTCATATGGGGAGGGCTTCCATCATTCTTGACTTTGCTTTGTGACATCCAGGAAATTTCTTGTTAAATTATGTTATGTAAGCTTTGAATAGTATTAATTTAAATATTATTTATATAATATGAACACACACAAAACACTTGAGGATTTGCATGTCCCAAAGTCAAACAGAAAGGATGGACTATCACATCTTACACCGACAACCCACACACAACTGAGCAATCTTTGGTGTTTAATTGGGCCTAAACTTACCACACGGTAATTGAGAAACACTGTCAAACATTTTTCAAATGTGATTCAACAGCTAGTACAGAACATGGAGGTCAATTTTAGTCACATATAAGGTTGTACTTTAGTTAAAAATATTTAAAGAAAAAATAGCCAGCCTGAGCCTTAGTAAAATATTTTTCTTATCTTTATTTGAAAGTTAGAAAATGGAAACTGCAGAAATGATGAGAGTAATACAGCCATGAATACAGATTTCCAGCAGAATTTCAAAGGCCTTGTAAGTTATTTATGGAAAATGTATTTTAGCAGAGAAATGGAGGGAGGAGGAAGGATAATTTTATTTCTGGCTTTGCCATTGAGTCATTATTTGACCTTGTACAAACTACTCATGTAACACATTCCATGATTACAGTTCCACATTGGAGGCAATAATACCCATCTTACTTGGGGAGACAAATAGTTATTCAATATTATGTTTTAGCATTTATCTCCTCGTGTGAAATGTCTTATAAGAATATATATTACTACAAGTATAAAAAATAAACGTGGCAAAGGCATCAAGAATAAAGAGTCTTTCAGCAAGATAAAATAATCTCAAAGGAGTCTTAAATTTGAAATAGAAGAGCAACAGTTTTTCTTTTTTTTAACAGAATCTATCTAGGATTTAGTGAATTGGGACATTATTTTGTCCTTTTAAAATGCACGGAAATCTTTCAAAATGTCCTTTGTGTGTGAAAACGTCATGTTAAGAAAGAAACAAAGAGCAGAGGGCAGACAAATAGTTTCAGGACGGGGAGACTCTGGAAGTCTGGAGACCTCCGGGTGAGACCCAGCCCAACAACACATCACTTGTGTTGCCTCAGGAAAACGCCATTCTCTTTGAGTCTTGCACCCTCATCTTAAAATCGGGATGATAATGAACCCCTCTAGAATGTTTTCAAGAAGTATGTGACAGCATGTTGAAAATGCTTTGTAAACTTTAAAGAACTAAATGCAAGTCTGCTCAAAACCCATGACTTTTTAGAGATTTTAGAGAAACAGCAAAGTGAATATATAGTACATGGCAGAAGCTGATGAATGCTCTAGAACTGTAAGAGATTCTCGCTGGTTTGTGGGTGACACTGAGCAGGGTTTTTTGGTCAGGGGTGGGGTGTGAGCCTTTCCAGCTGGCAGGAAGCAGGAGGTGGGGACCAGCTGATGAGGAGCACTGAGGTGGGACACTGCAGCTCTCTGTCCCCAAATCGTGATTGCTCCAGGCTGATGCAGGGCCAGCAGGGGCTGCCTTAAGGCTGGCGACAGAAGACAGGGGGACTATCACCTCTACATCTGTATTCAGTTTCCAGTCGTAGCCCCTGAACGGCCCCACTGTGCACTGGAGAGGGGATGAAAGTGGGAAACAGCAAAGAACATCTTAGTAGTGTCAGAAGTACAGTTTTGACCTCCCAGACCTCCTGAATGCATCTAGGGAATTTCCGGGGTCCCCAGGTCACTATTTGAGACCTGGTGTTTAAGACCGCTCCTTAGACACTTACTGGTTTAAGACGAAGAATTAAAAAGGACTTGGGCTAATGCGACCACCACCACTCTGTAGGCAGTGGGGTTGTCAGCCTGCATGGGCTGGGGCTACAAGCCACTCTGGTATCATGCCAGAGGTGGCCTGGGTCAGCAGGGGACAGCTCCCCTCATCCAGGCAGCCCCAGGGTTCCATGCTCCACATCCGTTTCTGGATCCATTCAGCCCTCCTGCTATGCTGTCTAACCTCCATAAAGGTGGGTCAGGCCCTCAAGGAGTTTTTATAGTGTTAATGACACCACTTTTCAAAAGAGCTGTTTTCACAGGCTTTTAAGTGAGGAGTGGCAAAAGATCTCAAACAGAAGACTGTTGCCTTATTTTTCCTGCAGAGCTGCACATTTCTCAATAGTCCTTATGGATGTTTTGACTACTTTGAGGGAAAAAGTACTTCTTATGAATACCTTTTTCAAAAATACAAAAATAAAAATTCACAAACAATACACTTTGGAAAACCTAAAAAACAGGGTAATGTCCAAAGAAAAAAGCAAGTCACTGCTTCTCAACAATTCTACTAGCATGTATCACATTCTGTTGTGTGACCCTCCAGACTTCCAGAAAAAAATAGACAGCAATTCTTTTCAACTATCTTATTCTGTAGATTGCCCCTCAATTCGTGTTTGATGTTTTTCTCATCGTTAAACAAGAGTTACAGGTTTTGGAAGGAGGACTACAGTGCCTTTTTCATCATGCTATGTCAAAGGTCCCTGCTGTCAGTATGACTCATCCCTGAAAATATTAACCTGATCACCTAGCTGATAGATGGGGTTTGTTAAGTATGGTGTTTTATAAGATTTAAATTAATTAATTGGTGAATTCAGCTCTTTATTAGGAATCAGTGCGAACGTGGGCTAACTTCTTTGTATCATTACTTTTAAGTTTCCCAGTAATTGCTGAATAATCTATGTTAAGGAGCATAAAGAAGCATGAGTCTGGAAGATTCCTTTGGGCTCCTCCCATTTCAGCTTTATTCTCCCTCACTATTCTGGAGTTAGAGAAGGCGAGTAATTCCCCCCCAAAATTTAAAGGCTATTTTTTTGTTGCTAAAACTACTGGGTTTCTTTTGAAACCCTCTTTCTTCTCAGCCAGCCAGTGATTTCCCATAATTGATTAATTATTCCATTCAGGCTGAAGTATCTACATGTGACTTTGCAGGCTGGGGACAGCTGTAAATAATGACTTCTGTTGGATCCCAGTCCTCAGTGTATTTGCAGAAAAGCCAGTTTTGTACTTTCTCAATTTAAAAAAAGTTCTGAGCTTGGGAAGTACAATTGCTGTTATTCCAGATAAGAACAATTCCCAAAGCCATCCTTTACATTTGGAGTGACCCTCTGTGGCATTTTTTGGGAACTTTTCCCGGACACAAATTAATAAACTACCTTTGGACATAGAAGAAATAAAGGAAAATAAAAAATTTGGGTAGCTCACTGGAGACTGGCAGCCCAACCACTGATTGCCTTAACAAGGAACCAGCAGGCATTTGGATGAAGAAGCACGCTGAAGCATTCCATGCAAGCTGAGGGAGGTGTAGCTTGATGCTACGGTGCTCAGCACAAATATTGGGGGATGTTAATAATATGCTGGGCCAGGCTTAGTCTGGATTTAGCTTATCACTTAACAATGTTGTTATTCCTTTCTCTTCTCATTCTTTTCCAGAAAGAGAAATGAACTCTTGAGTTTTTATTGCAATATTTATGGAATGTGGACAGGACTCATAGAATTAAGGAGAGGACTCCTGAGGCCTCAGTCAATTAGCTGAAGGCCTTCAAAGGAAAAAAGACTGACTCTGACTGTGGCCTCCACAATCTCGTCAGCCAGTTCCTTAAGTTAAATCTGTTTCTCTCTTTCTCGGCACCCACACACGCCCTGTTGGCTGTTTCTCTGGGAGCCTTGCCTAACACGCTCAGCTCTGCCTTCCCACTTGCCTGGCTTTCCATTCAACATCTGACTCCAAGAGCATGCAGTGTTCTCAGGCCTTAACTTCCTTTAGCTTTGCTGTAAATGACCTTCCTGGATGTGGATAAGGAAGCAGAAGTGAGGGAACATTTATAACCCAGTGGCTAAGCAAGAAGCCTGTCATCAGTCCAGAGGGTCAGAAGTTACTTGTCTTCCCTGTCAGTTTGTTCTCCAAAAAAAAAAATTTTTTTTTCTATTGCCCATACTGGAGTGTGATGGCTATGACATCAACCTAGCTCACAGCAACCTCAAACTCCTGGGTTCCAGCAATTCTCCTGCCTCAGCCTCCCGACTAGCTGGGAATACATGTCCCTCCCCCCATACCTGGCTAATTTTTCTAATTTTAGTAGAAATGGGGGTCTCCTTCTTGCTCAGGGTGGTCTTGAATTCCTGAGCTCAAGAGATCCTCCCATCTTGGCCTCCCAGAGTGCTAGGATTATAGACGTGCACCACTGTGCCAGGTTCTAAAATCTGATGTTAACAGATAAAGACATTCCTGAGTTTTGTCCCAGAGCCTGTCTCTATCCATCAGGCATGTACTCTCTTAACCCCAAACCTTGTGTAACTCCAGGTTATAAAACATGTCTAAGAGAATTGCATCAGTTCCTAAACCTACCCTTTGTAGGGAAGAGTGTTCATAAATCGTGACTATGGTTAATGACGTAAGCTGCAAAATGACCTCACTGGCTTTGTCCTTTATTTAGCTCATCACCACTGATTATATCTCATATAAATTTTCTAGCTAGTTGGAGTATTTTCAGATCTCAGCTTCTGGTTTTTCTCCTTGCTAGCTTGCAAATAGCACATCAACAAAAAGCAGTGCCTCTTGTGGATTTTTCTTTATTATTGTGTTGAGAGCACTTAACGTGGAGAGCTACCCTGTCAACAGATGGTTCAGTGCACATGCAGTATTGTTAACCACGGTGCAATGTCGCAATTTCGTGCTGCAGATCTCCAGAACACACTTGGCTCATGTAGCTGAAGCTTTCTATCTGAGGATCACCGACTTCCCCTTCGCTCTTCCTCAGCCTCTGGCGACCACCATTTTACCTTTTCATGAGAGTGATTATTTTAGTTTGTTCACGTAGGTGCTATTACACAGTAATTGTCTTTCTGTGTCTGGTTTATTTCACTTTGCTCAATGTCTTCCCGGCTCATCCATGTCATTGCAGATGACAGGATTTTCTTTTCTGCAAGGCTGAATACTATTCTCTTGTGCATACACTGCGTTTTCTGGATCCGTTCGTCTGCCAAGGGACATTTAGGTTGCTTCCACTCCAAGGGATCCAGTATGCTGCCCCACCTGCTTTCCTGGTCCCTTGCACATCTCCACCCCTCTGCAACCAACCACCTTGTTGGCCTGTCTGATACCAGAAGTCCATCTGGTCCCATCAAGGCTTTGGTCACTCCATTTCCATCAACATTCCTAGGCTCTTTGCTTTGATCCCAGGCCCCCTGGTGTTTGTTTCTAACTTTTCCAATTTCCAGTTAGGTGCCTGGAGACCTGAATTGTCCTTAAGGTTCCAAGCAGCAAGCTGTTGCTACTACTGTTGCTTAGAGACTGAAAGGAACTCTGTCCTCATCCAGTGGGGTAGTGCTGGTCGACATGCCCTGACCTGGAGCCTCCTTCCCTAGGCCCTATTCCTGGGAGGATTGTTTGTATAATCCAGGGGCATGGTTGGCTACTACACCCTGAGGGCAAATCCAGAAATCTCAAGGCTAGACAGGGATTTATCCATTGCATAACTTTCCTTTTATTCAACAAAATAATTTTTTAGCACTTCCCTATGCCAGGCACTTTTCTAGAACATGAAGATAAAACTCCAGCTTTCTTGGAGCTTATCAGCAGTCTGTTGGAGGCCCAAACTGTACATGGTAACAAGTGACAGAGGTAAGCTTCTGGCATTCTCCCTCTAAAACAGTCTGAAATGCTGAATAACACCTCAGTTTCTGAAGCTTTCCAGTGTTAACATGCTCTGTTGTTTCAAGACAGTTCCTTGGGACATATTTTGAAAGATGATGCCATGGCATTTCTGCTTCATGTTATAGGCCAGCAAGATCCTTTGGGAAGAAGCCTGGGGTAGGAGAGGTTGCATACACTTTGTCCCTTTCAGTTGTTCACGCCCCAGAGGCAGAGCCAGTCTTCTGAAGAGAGTTCCTCCTCCTTTCTAGCAGGGGGTCAGTAAACTCAGGCTAAAGACCGAAGTAAATAAAGTTTTACTGGGGCACAGCCTTGCCATGTGTTGATGGATGGGCTTTAGCTGCTTTTGCACTAAGCTGAGAAGTTGCAACAGAAAAGTTGCTACAGATGTAGGCTCCAAAGTAGAAGTATTTATTTGGCCCTACACAGAAAGTTTACAGACTCCTTCTCTAGAGCAATAGTTCTTCAAGTCCCATCCTTGGACCAGTAGCATCTACATCACTGAAAGCTTGCGCAGAAATCTGAGTTCTCAGCCAACACACGCCTGCTGCTCAGAAGCTCTGGGCTGGGGCCCGGCAACCTGTGTCTCCCTTAGACCTCCTGATGATTCTGATGTCTGCTGAGGTGTGAGAACCACTGAGTTTCCAGCGTACTACGGCCTGCTAGGATTCAGAATTTTGCAGCAGTTTTGAATTCCTAATATCTCCTTATTTTTTTTCACTTGATTGTTTAGTAAATGAATGTTGTGTGTTGTGATGTGTTGGCTGGGGCATTTCAAAAGAACATATAGGAAATGAAGTTAATGATTAAGAAATAAGTTTACCACAGAAAGCATCATTAACTGATTTTATAACACTTAAGAGGACTAATATTTAGCTCATTGATTTATGAACATCGCATCAATGTCTCTTTTTAAAGTTAAATCTCTGTAAGTAAATTTTTGATCACAGTTGATGAGATGCTGACTGTTTGCGTGGGTAGGTGGGCTGGGATTACAAACAGCTTCCTCGTTGTCCCAGGAGACCACAAATGCATCTGATTCACAGCTTACCATGAAAGGCACAAGAAAGGCAGGACTATTGCTGGATCCTCCTTGGCTGTGGTGAGTGGTGGTGATGTGGCCATCTGAGGATGCTGTTGCCCACTGTTGCCCTCCAAAAGACCCACACTCAGGGCACACAACCAAGCTGAGTTACAGGGTCTGGGACCTCTGAGATGCTGTGGAAAGGATGAAATGGAAGTCCTGGGAGCCATCAGCCTGTTGTCTGAAATAACAGACTTCTCTGGTTATGAGGCTGGATTAGGAAGGAGAAGGTTCCTTAGACTTGTGAACTACCTGACTCTTGTTTCTAGGAGCTCAGACTTAAAAAATTTCATGACCAAATCTCTTCCTGGTCCTCATTTCAGGTTTAGTACTTATTGTTATTATTATTATTATTTAGTTTTAGTACTTATTATTAATGAACTTTTTCTTTCACTTATTACCTGTGTCTTCCAAGATGGGATTTCCATGAGCAGCCCAGTGATTTTTATTTTTGATCATAGTATCAACTTAAAAAAACTAATGGTACCACCATTAAGGAGTGATATCAATGGCTTCCAGCTTATTGCATTGAAGTTCATTATTAGGAGGACAAAAGAAAGATTCTCGATCGTACCATCCTCACCCGATTTGTTCAACAGTCTTACACAACTTTTTTTTTTTGGGGGGGGGGACTTGGTTTGCAGTGCCACGGCCTCAGCCTAGCTCACAGCAACCTCAACTCAAACTCTTAGCCTCAAACGATCCTCCTGCCTCAGCATCCTAAATAACTTGGAATACAGGTACGCCCCACTACACCTGGCTAATTTTTCTATTTTTAGTAGAGATGGGGTCTTGCTGCTGCTCAGTCTGGTCTTGAACTCCAGATCTCAAGTGATCTTCCACCTCAGCCTCCCAGAGTGCTAGCATTACAGCTGTGAGTGATCAAGCCCAGCCACACACAGCTTTTTAAATGAATGGTGATTGTCATACAGCCTCTTAATATAATTTGCATATATTTATGGTGAAGAATTCTCAGAAATAGTAATGCACTAGCTCTACTGTATCTTTATTGCCATTTTTTAAAATTCTCAATTAGAATACAGGCTATTCTTTACTGTAGGATTGGTAAACTATAGCAGGTGAGTGAAGTCTCACCTTGTGCCTATTTGTGTAAGTAAAGTTTTATTGGAACACAGCCATGGTCATTCATTTTGTATTATGTATGGCTGCTTCTGTGTCGCAATGGCAGGTTTTTTTTTTGTTGTTGTTTTTTAAATACTGAGTTTATTTCACATGTATATTTTTGTCTCCCCACCATTTTCATGTCTGACCACCACTACTACTCTGCCCTATCATAACATTCCATACATACTTAAAACCGAGTGAAGGATAGAGTTCCATCTTTAAAAACTAAACAGGCATTTTGGACAACACATTCTTGGCAATGGAACCTGGACAACATTCATCAAATACGGTAGGGAAAGTTCTCACTCTGCATTATAAAAAGGACCGCCAGATGTCAACTGTCACAGAAATGAAATAAGATGGAAAATTTTAACAAACTGTTGAAACTATTTTCTTAAAGAGACTTCCTCCACTGCCAGAGATCTTGAATAGCCTCCTGTTCAGTCATCCGGAAGCAATTCTTCACATAATTGATGACCTTGGCTTCCACTTTTGGAAGAGACCCACCTTTTTCTTGCTTGCATTTTTGCCTTAATGTCTTCTAGGCAAAAAGTAGGTCTTTTTGGTGTTTTAGGAGTTTTTTCCTTTTTTTTTGAAGGATTCTTGACCTTTTGATCTCAGGGTTGATGGTTTTGAATCCTTTCCATTCTGGTTTGATTTTTGTGCATTTTTGGCTGGAGAGTCTCGCACAGATTTCTTCACTGGAGGTTTTTCTTCAGTTTCCTCCTCATCAAAATCATCATCTTCTTCTTCTTCATCGTCATCTTCTTTTTCATCAGCAGCAAGTCTTACTTTTTCCTATGGAACCTTGCTACCACTTCCAGGGGCAGATGGCTCTCTAGATATACTTAAGAGTTTCACATCCTCCTCCTGTTCATCTTCTGACTCTGCATCTTCTTCCACAGCTACCAAGTGCTGCCCACTGATATGCATGGGCCCTGAACCACATTCAACCGTAAGACCACCGGTGGTGGTATTTCAAAGTCCCCAAGAGAAACCGTTGGCTGTACAGACATTTTCGAAGTTGCAGTGTTACTTTAATTGGACTGCCTTTGTAATTCATTGCTTCTGCTTCAACAATGTGCAACTCATCTTTTGCACCAGCCCCTAAACTGACCATTCTTAAAGATAAGTGGTGCTCATTTTCATCATTATCCACCTTAAAGTGATAATCTTTGTTGGCCTTTAGTTCACAACCAGAAAGGTAGTTCTGAGGCCTTGAGGGGCTCATGTCCGTGTCCATCGAATCTTCCATGAGGTGGTGGCACACATTTCGGTGGGCAAGAAGGCAAATGGAGATAAACGAGTACTGCTCCAAGGAACAGCCGTGCAGGACAGAATCACACCAGGGGCACAGTGGCAGGTTTGAATAGTTGTGTCCGAGACCATATGGTCCTCAAAGTAAAATATATTTACCGTCTGGCCTTGTGTAGATGGTTTGCAACCCCTATTCTACTTTAGGCACCAACAAAGGCAGAATCCCAGGGTTGGGCCCAGACTGACTTGCAGATGTAGAATCAGGTCAAGGGCGCCCTCCTTGATAGGCTGGCTCTGTTGAAGGTATAGTAAAGATGTGAGAGCAAAGCACTTTGTACTCAGTATTTCTCATAATGATTGCTTTAGGGTTTTTCATGATTTATTTTTAACTCTTTATTTCTTACATATACACAGACATAATTTAGGTAGATCCTTCCGGGGGGGCCATCCTTCCTATCTGTGACACAGACAGTGAAGAACACTCGATGGCAGAATGCCCATGCTGAAACGTTGGTAGGCAACTGCGGACGCAACGCTGGTCATCCTCTCCGCCTCGTGTTTTCATGCCCTGTGTAATCTCCTTCCCTTGAGTGTATGGGCTGCATGTGGTGAAGGCTTCTAATAAATAGAGTATGGAAAAAGGGATGGGATGTCACAGCTGAGATTAGGTTTTTAAAGACTGTGACATTCCGTCTTGGGCATTCCCCCCCCCTCAGTTTGCTCACCCTGGGGGATCCCAGCTGTCATAGTGTAGCAGCCCTGTGAAGAGGTCGTGTAGCAAGAGACCAAGCCCTGCCAACAATCGTGTGAGTGAACTTAGAAGCAGATCCATGCCCACCACCCCCAGATTCGAGCCTTCAGATGAGACGGAGCCCTGGCCCAGCTTGGCTGTAGTCTCATGACAAACTCTCAGCCTCAGGCACCAGCTGAGCCATGCCTGGATTCCTAACCCATAGGGTCTGTGAGATTAAAAAAAAAAAGTTTGTTGTTTTCAGGCTTCTAAGTTTTGGGGTAATTTGTCATGTAGCTATTGACAACTGTAAAGAAAAAGAAAAGAGATAAACTGGGGAATGACAGAGCTTTCAGGTCAATAAAACTCGTTCAGTCTGCTTTGTCTATTTTAAAAGAAATTGGGATCAGCCCGAACAAGCGCTCCATCAGGAATAGACTACGGGCGGGGCTGCGGCGAGGCTCCCTCCCCTCCAGCCAGGGAAGCCGCAGGTGAGTGACTGATCCCTCGCCCCGCGCTTTCTGGGCTCCCGCAGGGTTGCAGTCGGCTGGAGACTCTCCCAGGGACCGCCGGACCTCTCCAGATCAGCCTGCAGCCGGGAATTGCCATGGCATCTGCACAAATCTCTGCCTGTCTTACACGGGGCTCCAGCAGGTCCCTCCCTGGCAAGTGGATCCCCTGGGGAAGGGGTGGCTCTGTGCCTTTGCTCGCACAGCTGTCGTGGGCCTGCCTTCTGCCACGAACTCTGCTTGCAGCCGCCGGGCCTCTGCTGGGCGGCCCACGGCCAGGGACGCTCCCGGCAGCTCCCTGATCCGACGCCCGGGCCTGAGGGGCTTTTGTGCATCAGCGGTCAGGCTCAGTCGGCCCTGGCCTCTCCGGCGTGGGTCCCCACGGGGAATTGCTCCAGCAACCGCACAAACCTCTGCTTGTCGCCCACAGGGCTCCAGCAGCTCCCCACCTGCGAGTGGGTCTCCTGGCGACGGGCGGTTCCGTGCCTGTACTTGCACAGCTTTTGTGGGCCTGCTTTCTGCCAGGAACTCTGCTTGCAGCCGCCGGGCCTCTGCTAGGCGGCCCACGGCCGGGGACGCTCCCGGCAGCTCCCTGATCCTACGCCCGAGCCTGAGGGGCTTCTGTGGATCAGCAGTCGGCTCGGGACTGTCCAGGCAACCGCTGGGCCTCTCCGGAGTGGGTCTCCAGCCGGGAATTGCTCCAGCAACTGCACAAACTTCTGCTTGTTGCCCTCAAGGCTCCAGCAGTTCCCCCCCTGGTGAGTGGGTCTCCTGGCGAGGGGGCAGCTCCGTGCTTGCACACCTTTCGTGGATCTGCCTTCTGCCAGGAACTCTGCTTGCAACCGCTGGGCCTCTGCTGGGCGGCCCTTGGCCAAAATGCTCCCGGCGGCTGTCTGGTCCTACACCCGGGCTTGAGGGGCCTCTGCAGGTCAGCGGTCTGCGAGTGACTCTGCCGGTGACTGCCAGAACTTTGCAGATCTTTCCCCAGCCAGGAACTCCCCTGGCTACTACGCACCTTTCCCTGTCATCCGCAAGGGTCCAGCAGTTCCGCCCCTGGCAAGTAAACCCCCTGGCGACGGGGTGGTTCTGTGCCTCTGCATCAGAGTTCTCATGGGCCTACCTTCTGCCAGGAACTCTGCCTGCAACCTCCAGGCCTCTGCTGGGCGGCCCACAGCCAGAAACGCTTCCGGCAACTGCCTAGCCCTACTACACCCGTGTTTCCCGGGCCTCCGCAGATTCACTGTCTGCTAGAGACTCTCCCAGTAGCCGCCAGACCTCAGCAGGTCTGTCCCCAGCCAGGATCTCCCCCCGCAACCACGCAGGCCTCTGGCATCTGCAGAACCCCTGCAGGCCTCCCTCTGGGGAGTAAATCCCCTGGTGACTGTGTGGCCCCACTCCCGAGCTTCAGGGCTCCCACAGGTCTGCCTCCTGCCAATAACTTTGACGGCATCTTCTAGGCCTCTGCAGGCCCATCCCTGGCAAGGTACTCTCCCAGCGACCACCCGGCCCTGCGCCCTCTGCTTGCCGGTCTTCTGCAGGATGGCCGTCAGCTACAGATTCTGCCAGCAACCGCCAGGCCTCCGCAGATCTGCCTCTGACAAGGAACTCCCCTGGTGATTGCACGGACCTCCGTCTGGCCCCCACAGGACCCCTGCAGGTCCGCCCCAAGTCAGGGACAGTACCAGTGAGCACGCGGGTCTCCACTTGCCGCCCACGGGGCCTCTACAGGCCAGCCTTCTGCCAGGGACTCCGCTGGGAACTTTCAGGCCTCTGTAGACCTGCCCTTAGCCAAGAACTTCCCTTGCGATCACCTGGTCCCACATCCCACACGAGCTGGGTTTATGCAGGTCTGCTATCCGCCAGGGACTCTGCCCGTGGCTGCCAGGCCCCCGACCAGGGCCACTCCCGGCAACTGCACGGACCTCTGCCTGGTACCCACGGGACCTCCGCAGGCCTGCCTTCTTCTAGGGACCCAGCAGCAACTGCCAGGCCTCCCTGCAAGGCCACTCCCGGCCAAAAACCTCCCAGACAACTGCATAATCCTCAGCCCACCACTTCAAGGCCCAGCCGTAACAGCGAAAATAACCATGGGACGGAATCAACAGAAAAACTCTGGCAACATGAATAATCAGAGTAGACCAACTCCTTCAAGTAAGGACAAGGCAGACATAGCACAAGATCTCCTACACAGGCAAATGGCTGAGATGTCTGAAGTGGAATTCAGAATCTGGATTGCAAATAGGATCAGTGGAATGGAGGAAAAGATGGAATTAGAATGTCAAGCAGTAATTCAAAAGATGACCCAAAAGATGTCTCAAGAATTTAACGAATTCAGAGACAAAATGACCAAAGATCTCGACACATTGAGACAAGAAGTTGCAACCCTCAAAGATATGAGAAATACAGTAGAAGCCCTCAGCAACAGAATAGAGCAAGCAGAAGAAAGGATTTCTGACACCGAAGACAGAGACTTTG
>CAUYRH010092958.1:0-15039 GCA_963574655.1 Perodicticus potto
ACTGGGGAGGGTTTGGCAAATTAATAGCCTAAGCCAAGTTGTTGGTGGTTGCTGTGAGGTGTTTTACACCACGGAACTCTATTGAGGGTGGTAAAGTGTGACTCTGTCTACACAAAAAAAAAAAAAGAAAAGAAAAGAAAAGGAAGAAATAGAACAATGTCTCCAGATCTTTGCTTTTTAAAAAGTACATCTTAACCCTATGTGATGAAAAGCCAGTTTTTCCTTTTTAATCTGTTGTGGTGTTACTGTAAAATATAATGAAATAAATTATTAGAAAAACAAAGTGGTGCTTGGATGTTGAAGTAATGTCAGATTGCAATAAAATCTCCAAACCACCTAATTTTTGCAATTATCTTGCTGTCGATTGTGAGTGTAAACAGTCAGTGGACTAGCCCGGTCTGGAGGACATATCTACAGTATGAGAATTTAGAGCCTTACGTGGTTTACAACCCCAGATTCTACAAAAATGTGATGAGAAAAGGTGTTCTGTGGCCCAATCCATTTGGGACATGATGAGAACATAAGGCAGAAATCTCAGAGCCTTTCATCTGGTGATATGAAGAGTAACACACAGTGTTCCTTGAGTTTATTTGACCACAGAATCAACACCCCTATTTTTGATAGTTCATGTCTTTTAACCGTGGTGTTCCATAGATCACAGTTTGGAAACCACACTTTGAATCATAGCATCTGCCTGATTCCTGGGAGAAACCATCTGTGTCACTGCTGTGCAGGCCAACTCTCCATGCAGATGGGCCACACTGGAGTGTGTGAATGTGTTCTTGTGCCTACAACTTGACTTTACAGGGAAGCAAAACTAACCCCGGGTTTTCTTCTCCCTTAAGCAAACTGTTATCACTTCTAAATCTTGCTTCATTTTTCTGGCCTGAACCTGTGGTTCCAATGAAAACTCTTGGGCTTTGCTACCTTTCTCCAGTTCAGCTCAACCAGCCCCTTTCTACAGCCATTGTCTCTTAGCCTTTCCTGTTGTGCCCCTGAATTCACCATTTTGTTGTCAGTAGAAGCCACCTCTATCCTTTAACACATTGATTGCCACACTGGAAAAATATTTTTCCCCCCTTGGGGCCATGGTGCTTTATTAGGTCAAGGTAAGTCAAGAGACGTGGAGGTCATATATACGCCTTCACAAGGCCCTGGACTCTAAATTAGTGTTAAGTTAAATGCAATTCTCATGGCAGTCCGTGTGTTAAATTCTTCTTTTCAACTGTTGCCAAAGCTGTCTTCTAAACACACAGACCTAACCACACTATGCCACTGCTTACAGCTCTTCCCTGCCTTCCAGGTACTCGGTTCTTTAGACAAACAAGAGTATAGTGTCTCTCTCCAGCCTTGTGCCTCCTAACCCAAAACCATTTCCGGCCACCACTATGTGATCTCAGCCCATGAACTCTCCTCTCTATTTACCCTCCAGGGCAGGACAGCAACTAAAGGAGCACTAGAAATGAAAAAGAAAACAAAAAGAGGAGGGCAGGGCTTCCTGAGATCAGCTTCCCAAGGGTTTTGTCAAGGTGAAGAGTCATGGAGAGAGAGAGCAAAGCCTGTGGCTCTTAGTTCTTGCTTGGATTTGGAGAAAGGGGTCCTCATCAGGCGGGGACTGTGTGAAAAGGACCAGGTCCCTTGGGAAGGATGCATTGACTCACTGGGAAAAGAGCAATACTTCAGTTCCTAAACTTCCAACCACACCCAACGGCATAACAATGTTGTTGTCTTCTTTATAAGATTAGGAAACCATTGGTGACTTTAAGGAAAACCCCTCACAATGTACAATGAGTCACCCAAATCATCACTTGTTGGCTATGCAAAGATGGTAAGGTGAAACTAAAGTACAATTTGAGACTACTTTTTTTTTTTTTTAAACTTAGTGCCTCATGTAGAGATTTATTTCTACGGCTTGACCTTATAACTTCCATAGAGCTTTGCAGGTCTCTGGGGCATGCATTATATTTTATATTTTACATTAGCATTTAGGGCAGTTCTCTTCCTTCGCCTGTGAGCCTCTCCAGGTGTGATCAGATACCCTGATTCATCTTGCAAATTTGAAGTGCGGTGTGGTACCTGTAGTAGAATTTGTTTATTGAAGGAATTAGTGCTGTAAATTTCTACAACTTCTCCACTTGAAACTTGCATTTGCCCCACCCCCACTTTATTTCAGACTCACCCTTGCTGCATTTGCAAAGAAGTGCACTTGATAGAGCTGTTTGCAAGTGACCTTTTCATTAAAAAATGAAGCAGTAAAAAAAAAAAAAATGAAGCAGTATATTAGACACAATAAGCACTCATCTTAGAATGTCCAAAGAACCCAGAAATCCAGACTGCATTTCTTCCTCTGGAATGTAAGATATTTTTGTTTGGGTTGTTTTACTGTGTTTCTCTCTTTTTTTTTTTTTTTTTAGACAGAGTCTCACTATGTCACCCTTGGTAGAGTGCCATGGCGTCACAGTTCACAGCAACCTCAAACTCTTGGACTTAGGCAATTCTCTTGCCTCAGCCTCCCAAGTAGCTGGGACTACAAGCACCCACCACAACGTCCGGCTATTTTTTTGTTGCAGTTGTCATTGTTGTTTAGCTGGCCTGGGCTGGATTTGAATAGGCCAGCCTGGGTTTATGTGGCTGTCGCCCTAACCACTGAGCTACAGGCACTGCCGTACTGTATTTCTCTTGTGGTCTTATTCATTTGCAGGCCACTATTGGCAAGACACATGTGTCAATGGACCTGGGGACTTTAAGTGGCTGTATACTTTTTCCAGCTTGTATGATAACAAATTTGAGCTGCAGACCTACCCAATTACTGTGGAATACCTAGAACTGAGCATTTGGGAGCCATCTTTCATTCAGAGTAAAGTTCCAGCGCAACAAGACTGGCATTTGTTTTTAAGTTAAGAGCCACTTCCAAAAAAAATAATCTAAAATATCAACAATAAAGAACTGCGTAACTCTCACTTTGGAGTCTGTGCCCTACCTTCTTCCTAGAGCTTGCCTGGGACACGTGACAGACCTCTGGACAGGAAGAATATACTCAGGTCATCATGAAATTAAAACACATTAGAATGAAGTTCAGTTGACAGCACCTCTACCACGAGCAGCTTAGCTCTTTATCTAAACCAGTCTAATCAAAGTCACAAACATTATAAATTCCCTAATAAAGGAGTGTCCCTCCAGAGAATAAATTAATGACTTTCCCACCATGTTCTTTAGTGAGAGGGGTCCAGCTATTTTATATATAAGCAAAGACGTAAGGCTAGAGGCCATGTGTGGTGGCTCATGCCTGTAATCCTAGCATTTTAGGAAGCCAAGGTGGGAGGATCAACCTGAGGCTAGACATTTGAGACTAGCCTTGGCAACACACTGAAGACTGTGTCTGAACCAAAAATTAACAAAAGCAGTTAGCTGGGCACGGTGGTAGGTGCCTATAGTCCCAGCTACTCAGGAGGCTGAGGGAGGAGGATTGTTTGAACTCAGGAGGCTGAGTCTGCAGCAAGCTATGATGATGCCACAGCACTCCAGCCTGAGTGAAAGAGTGAGACTGGTCTCAAAAAGAGGTAAGGATGGAAAGTTTCCTTAAAGCAAAGTAGAACCTTCTTGCTGTCCCAAGAAATGACTGAACATTTATGTAAGGATAGAGCCGAGAGCCTTATTACTCTGGGGAAAAGGTGGAACCAAGCTCTTTAAATTTTGAGAGGTTCATGAAAACTCGTCTCTCCTCTTCAGAAAGAAAGGAGACAGTGGAACTGGCTTCTGAGTTCGCAAAGGTCTGGTCCCTCCCATGACCAGTTGTCACCTTGCCTTATGACCTTGAGACACTAATGGCTAAGAGTTCTATTGCTTGGTGCTCAAGCCTGTTTGTACAGGATGCTTTGTTAATAGAATGTAACCCTCAGGGATTACTTTGCCTTAAAAACCTGTTGCATTAAACAAACAACAACAACAAAAAAAACCCTGCTGCATTTATAGCAGCATTATTCACAGTAGCCAAAAGGCAGAAGTGAACCTAATGCCCATGGATGGGCAAATGGATAAAAAAAAAAAATGTAGTATATACATTCTATGGAATATTATTCAGCCTGAAAAAGGAGATTCTGACATATTCTACCTCATGGGTGGACCTTGAAAATGATACACTAAGTTAATTAAACCACACCCAAAAGGTCACATGTTATACAATTCTGTTTCTGTGAAATGTCTAGAAGAAGCAAAGCCATGGGAACAGAAAGAGAATGGTGGTTGCCAGGGGATGAGAGGAGGTGGGGTAAGGGGGGAGATATTTAATGAGTGAAGAGTTTCAGTTTGGAAGATAAAAATCTCTAGAGATGGATGGGGGTGATGGTAGCACAACAGTGTGAATGCACTTAATGCTAATGAATTGTACCCTTAAAAATGAGTAAGATAGTAAACTTTATATGTATTTTACCACCACCACACAACAAAAATTCTTTTAAATAACAAAACTGCTGCAAAAGTGTTGTTCTCCAGGACCTGTATGGGCTGCCATGGGGTGGTCAGCCTCCACCCTCTACCTGCACCAGACCCTGGCTAGGAGGGGAAACTACTTTGTCACCCCAAAGACCCCACCTCTACCTTTCCCCAAATGCTCAACACTCACCCTCCAGGAGTAGCAGTAAATTTATGATGTTTCCCACATCTTCTGTCCCAGGTCTAAATCCTTCCTCATTAAGGGCATGGGGTCTCTAATACTCATCATGGCTTGGTGGAATGTGACATTTGTTGACACAGATACAACTAAAAAACGATTCATTACAAATATGCTAATTTGGGAATGCCTATTTGAAACCCAAGGTGAATTATCAAGAAAGCAGGAAGGGGCTCAGCACCCATAGCACAGTGGTTATGGCGACAGTCACATATACCAAGGCTGGCGGGTTTGACCTCAGCCCAGGCCAGCTAAACAACAATGACAACTACAACCAAAAAAAATAGCCAGATATTGGGGCGGTGCCTGTTGTCCCAGCTACTTGGGAGGCTGAGGCAAGAGAATCATTAAGCCCAAGAGTTTAAGGTTGCTGTGAGGTGTGATGCCACATCACTCTACTGAGGGTGACATAACAAGACTGTCTCAAAAAAAAAAGAAAGAAAGAAAGAAAGCAGGAAGGATACACTTAATGTGGAGCTCAAAACAAACAAAAATCTGGCCTTTTTGCATTGAACACATCCACTTGAATAGGATTGGATGAGTTCACTCTGACAAAAGTGTACAGACAGAAGAGGGTGTGTGTGGCCTAGGACTAACTTAACGAGAAGGAAAATACAGGAAATGTCACCCAGGTCTCTCTAACCTACCTAAATTAAGGATTTAATCAGGACACTTTGTGTTATGGCAAGAGCAATTGAGCCAATGAGAGGATTGTGTTGGAAGCTTCATAATTTCCACAAAAAACTGGGGTGGAGAAAATGAAAGATCCGAGAATAAGCCTCATGACTTTCTTGCTCTAGCATAATTATCTGCTTCTCTATATATCAAATTTATGCCAGAGGAGGAGACTCTGCTACAGCAGCAACAATCTCATCTCTTCCCGCTTCACCACCAAGAAGAACCCATCTTCTCTTCAATTCCAGTTAACAATATTCCAGAGAAAATTTGATAGTTACAGCTTACGTCATGTGCTCACCCAAATGGTATGGTCTGAAAGTTTGTGTTTTCCCCCAAATTCGTAAGTTGACATTGAAATTCTAACCACTAAGGTTGGGATGGTGTTTAGAGATGGAACCTTTGGGAGGTGATTCGGTCATGAGGGTAGAAGCCTCAGGAATGGGGTCACTGCCCTTATCAAAGAGGCCCCAGAAGGCAGTTAGCCCCTCCACTAGGTGAGGACACATCATGAGAAGGCACCATCTATGACCCCAGAAGCAGGATCTCACCAGACACCAAATCTGCTAGTGTCT
Organism: Perodicticus potto; assembly: GCA_963574655.1. Lineage (NCBI taxonomy): Eukaryota > Metazoa > Chordata > Mammalia > Primates > Lorisidae > Perodicticus > Perodicticus potto. Next base: position 5,920 of record CAUYRH010092958.1, read on the forward strand.
CAGCCTCCAGAGCTGTAAGAAATGAATTTGTAATTTTCATAAGGCACTTTTATAATGCAGCCTGAACAGACGAAGAGAACTACCAAGAGACTAAGGCTAGGGAACAGAGATAATTAGGTTGGAGTGGAGCCCATGCCTGGAGCAGTCATCAACCACGACCAGAGAGGAAGGGTCAGTAAGAATAGGAAATTTCCTTACCAGATTGTCAGCTTTAAGGCAGAAAAGCATTTTCTATGAAAAGTAAGAACAGGCCTAGACAGACAAAACCAAGAGCCCACTAGATGACATCCAGCCTCTTGAAGGAAAAGCCTGTTTGTGAAGGAAAGGTCAATAAAAACAGTGTGGTGACACCAGCCACACATTCTTCATTACTGACCTTCATTCATTCATTACTGAATCAGAAGTAAGGATTATTGACTATTGACACACACAATCTGAAAGTTGTCCCACCAGACGCTGAGGATTCCATCCTGTCGCCAGTGGTTTTCTCTTATCAGCAAAACTCATCAGAACCAGGAATCAACACATTTTTCCAGGCAGTGGTCATCAGTCGTGGTGAGTACAAGGTTGCTTGTGCATTCTTATCTACTTGCGGCAGAGAAACATTGCCTGCCTTTGCTCTCGCGGGTTCATCCCCACCTGCGGATGAGATAATCACAAACAGAACCCACTGTCCACTCTTGATTACCCGTGACCTAAACTGCTCCACAAAATAGGCCAAAGAAGGCTTAACACAATCAATTAGATCTCTCACTATTAAGTTTCAACAGAAGGAATTGAACAAGTTAAGACTCTGTAGGGCCACAACAATCGATGATAATATCACTGTTAGCCAAAACTTAAGTAGTAGCCTCTCAGTATCTATACCAAACCAATAATTATAAACAATGCCGCATGATGTAAGCATCTGTGTTTTGTTAACCTCTCTTTCAGAATCCCCGAGCGCCTGGTCCTTCTGCCGCTGTAACTTGTTTCATTTGGCTGTAACCTTTGTTTCTTATACTCATGTTGCCACTGTCTGTTCACTCCATGAGAGGGAGCCTTTCTGTTCACATTAGACTTGTCTCTATCACTGATAACCCAGACAATTCTGAAAGAGCCGCCTCCCTAGTAGTCAGAGATAGCAGGCCGTTCTTGCCTTCTCTGCTCCACAACCCAGCACCTGCAACCTTTCAAGTAACCCTGATCCCACATGGTAAAAAAGAATGTGAAGACAATCTTCTCACTTAAGCTGGATGTTTATCATTTCATAGAATATTGCAGAGCCAAATGCTATTGGAGGCCATGTGGCTCCAGCAGCAGAGCAGGAGCTTTTAAAATATATGAATTTATGCTGATGCTCTCATTTTATCCTCAGCTCCTTCACTGAGTATATACCCTGCCATACTTTAAACCCAGACCTTCTTAAACAAGTTTTAAATTCTGCATGTCTGTTATATATTACCCCACCAAACTGAGTTTAAAATATAATGCCCAAAACTTTAGAAGTGCGATCATTCACCTGCTAACCTTTGATTATTCACTCTCACTGTCTTATATAATACTATATTCCTTACAGATCTAAATGCTATATTTTATTGAGTCTAAAATTCTACTGACTGTAAGACCCATAAAGTTTTGTACCACTAGGAAATATATGTCTTTCAGTGATATTCTTCCTGACAGTGATGTACGTGGAAAAGGTTTAAAGAGAGTATGGGTTTAAATTCACAAGATGTAAATAGCACAGACTCCAAGAAAACTTAAGTTGGGGTTTGCGTTTCATTTTTTTTAATCAAGAAAGAAGGCTCAGTGCCCATAACTCAGTGATTAGGGTGCCGGCCACATGTACTGGGGCTGGTGGGTTCAAACCCGGCCAGGGCCTGCTAAACGACAACAATAATTTAAAAAAAAAAAACTTGCCAGGTGTTGTAGCGGGTGCCTGTAGTCCCAGCTACTTGGGAGGCTGAGGCAAGAGAATTGCTTAAGCCCAAGAGTTTGAGGTTGCTGTGAGCTGTGATACCATTGTACACTACCCAGGGCAACAGCTTGAGACTCTGTCTCCAAAAAAAAAAAAATCAAGAAACTGAAAATTGAATTATCTTCCAGAAGATAAGACATGCTTTTACAATTTATTTTGTTCACTTATATGCTTTGATTATACCATCTGAATATTCCTCACCAGAATTGTCAGCTTGAGTCAGGAAAGCTGAAGTCTCGTTTGGCCTAAGAGAAGATTTATTTAGCAATTTCTTCTCAGTTATGGAACCCAGAGTTATTAAGATGTTGGTGAGAATAAAGCTGCTGGTGAAACATTTCATTCATCATGAAGTAATTGTTACCACTATTCTGGATCAGACAACACATTACCTTCCTGGGCATTCCCTGAAAACTGTACTTCTGTTTAAATGTTCAAAAGTTTGCTCCTAAAGTTTGATTTTCAGATGTCTGAATGTTTGGTTTGTGTGTTTGAACTACAATAAATCCTTTCACATTAAAAAAAATATACATAAAATCTTGCCAATTAAATTATAATGATGCTTTCAAAAAACTTTTATGATTTTTATTTAAAACATTTTAAAAGTGTTTTTCTACACCCATGGGCCAAATCCAACCTACCACCTGTTCTTGTAAATAAAGTTTCAGAGGAACAGAGCCAAGCTCACTGACACGTCCTTCACCTCTGGCTGCTTTTGCACTGCGATGGAAGAACTGAGCAGCTGGGGCAAGGATAGGTTGGCCTTCAAAGTCAAAAATATTTGTCTTGTTCTTTCTTCATTTAGAAAAACTTAAAAAACTCATTTTCCTTTTTATTTACACATGGATTAGTGTAAGTGAAGTAAACCAGTTACTTACAACAAATATGCAAGAAAATTTGGATTTGTGGTGATCTCTTTAACAACAAATATTTGCTCACTAAAGTCAACTTTTGGCCCTGCTGCCTCATTTTCTATGTCTTTTTCATTTCACTGCCAAATCAAAATGTAATCTTTACAAAGATATTTTAAATAGGCTGGGCAATATAGGCTGGTCTTACCTGGAGTTGATCCTGGAATTAGAGAAGTTCTGTTGGGGAAGGTTTTTAGGTAGGCCTCCCCCATAATAAGAGATAGATTAAGAAGAGAAAGGTAGACACTTATAAACACGTATGCCTCATGTACATACATAAGAAATACTCACGGGAAAATGAGTAACTGTCACAGAGGCAGCTTAGAACTCAGGTTTAAATACCATCTTCAGCTCAAAGGAAAGAGGGTAAGGGAAAGGCAAGTTATTATATGCGAAGGTGACAAGAAACAGGATATAACAAGGACAAGGTTCATTAGATGCCTTCTCTATTGATATGAGTCTATTGATTTAGCCCACTTCCCAAATGCAGAAGAGAGAGGAAACACATTTCCTTTATAAAAGTGTTAATTTCTAGCCAGGCGCGTTGGTTCACGCCTGTATCCTAGCACTCTGGGAAGCTCAGGCAGGTGGATCGTCTGAGCTCAGGAGTTCAAGACTGCCCTGAACAAGAGTGAGACCCCTGTCTCTACTAAAAACAGAAAAATTAGCCGGGCATTGCAGCGGGCACCTGTAGTCCAGCTACTGGGGAGGCTGATGCAGAGGGATCTCTTGAGCCCATGAGTTTAAGGTTGCTGTGAGCTATGATGACACCAAAGACACCATTTTTCTCTACCCAGGGGACAGAAAAAAAAGTGTAATTTCTGACCCTGTAATACTAGCACTCTGGGAGGCAGAGGTGGGAGAATCGCTTAAGGTCAGGAGCCTGCACAAGAGGGAGATGTCACTACAAAAAATATTAGGATAGCCTCAGGCCAAGAGGAGTTTGAGGTTGTAGTCAGCTTTGACAAAGCCACTGCTCTCTAGCTGGGGTGGGGGAAAAAAGGATAACTTCTATTCTTTTCAGACCTTCTCCTGTGTTTGCTATTTCTTGAAATAATCCTTACACAAAATGATTATGCAAAAGAGGTATATTTTGGGGTAGCATGTCCTGGTCTGCAACAGTTTCAAGATGTCCTAACATGTCTGTCAATTGGCACTGTCTACTGGGCCCCTCAATTCTTCTTCAGATGGCCTCTTATCCATTAGGCAGGAGTGGCTTCTTCATACAATGGTGGAAATGTTATAAAAAAGCAAACCCCAGCATGGAAGGACTCCTTAGCCCTGCTTGCTGTCACATTTGCTGACAGCCTGTTGGCTAAAGCAAGTTGCCTGGCCAAGGCCAGCAAGGGGGCGGGAGTGGGGGGGTTCTGCCCAAAGGCACAGCTACTCAGAGGTGACTCACATAAGGCCACTAATGAAACAATCTACTATAAGAAACCTGGGGGGGGGGGATCCTCATCCCTTTCTTCTTCGGGTAGTGCAAATACTATAGTTAGAAAAGGAAATTCCAACAAGGGAGCTTACATCTCCCATTAGACATAAGAGCCTTTTTAAAAGAAAGCACAACTATGAACTAATTTTTGGCACTTCCATTCAGTTTTAGGGTTTTTGTTGTTTAAAAGGCAAAATCTTATCCCTCAGGCTAGAATGTAGTGGCATAATCATAGCTCATGATAACCTCGAATTCCTGGGCTCAAGGGGAGCCTTCTGCCCCTGGCCCCCCGCCCCAGCTATAGTAGCCAGGACTACAGGTGCACACCACTATGCCCTGATAATTTATATTTTTATTTTTTGTATAACTGGGGGTCTCGCAAAGTTGCCCAGGCTGGTCTTGAACTCCTGGGCTCAAGTGATCTCTCACACCTCAGCCTCTCAAAGTGCTGGGATTACAGGGGTCAACCACTGTGCCTGATGGGTTTTTCTTTTCCTTCAAAACTAAAAAAAAAATTCCCATTACTTTGGTGCTTTGAATTTCAAAAGTAAATATGCAAAGGCCATCCTGCCATTTTTTCAATCTCGTAGCAGCTCTCCCTTGAGCCTAATTTCCTGCTATTCGAAAGGACTCTAGTTAAACAGGGTATGCATATAGCCAGTTTTTTCCTTTAGTAGGTCTACAATGCAGGTACCTCATTGGGGTCCACATTCCACTGAAAAGGTGGAAAGGGGTGGACCCTGACTGACACAAGCTTCTGGCCATGGTAGGCTGAAGAACCCACTGGGGGAGATGTGTCTCAGGAGTTCAAGCAGTCCCTGCCTAGAGTCTGGCAGGCATCTCCGTTCTAACACACCCAGAACCAAACTTGTGATAAACCATCAGCCTCCCCACATCACACTCCTCTCCCAGTTTCTTCCTTTTGATAAATGGAATCACTACCTATGTTGTTACTCAAGCCAAGAACCTAAGGGTAATGCCAAATTCTTCCTCTCTCCCTACCATTAACAAGAGCTGTCATTTTATCTCCAAAATGCACCTCAAAGTTCTTCTACCTCTCCCCATACACGTTGTCCCCACCCTGAGAAGAACCTCTAGCCTGCTTTCTAGGACCATCACAGTAGTTTCCTAACAGCTCCTGCCTCCCTCCATGCTAGTCTCTTCCTCAAAATCCTTTTGGTGTTTCCCAACAATTTGAATTTCAATCTAGATTCTTTACAGTGACCTAAAATCTCTGCCTGAATTTATTCAAGATTACCATGACAACCTGTGTATTCTCAATGGGACAGTATAGCCCCTAAGGAGGTGAAACTGGTTCTGGAGGGCAAGAAAGGGGGTGGAAAAAAATCTCCAATGTACAAAGAACAGATAGACTATATATGATATCTATGGAATTAAAAGTTCATGAGTGATTAGAATAGACTGTAAATAAAGGTTGAGAAACTAACCTACCCCCAGCTCAGGCTCCTCTTTTCTTTATCTACTAGCCTGGCACCATACAATATGGTAGCTCCTAGTGACGGGCAGCTATTGAAAATTTGAAATGCACCTAGTGCAAAAGGGAAGAAAAGTTTTCATTTTAATTAAGATTTTTATTTCAATAGCCACATATGGCTAGTGGCATATTACACAGCACAACTCCAGACACTGATGGGTCTCCTTTTGATTTTGCACATCCTAACTGTATCTGTCAGGATACTTTTGCTACAAATTATAAAAATTCAGAGTGGATTAAACATAAATCCAGATAAGAGAGAATCCAGGGTTGACTAATAGTTCAATGCCCTTATCACAAATCCAGGTCCTTCCCATCTTCCTTCACTGCCTTCCTTGGTGTTCCAGCACTACCCTCAGGCTCTTCCTCTAATTGTCACAATATGGCTGCCACAGTGCCAGGCATCACATATAAACTAATGTGTAGAATGAGGCTGCAGCTGCTGCTTCTTTTTCTTTTATACGAGAAAAACTTCTCACATCTCAGGATCCAGAATTTTATGTTTCAATCTAAATCAATCACTGCCACAAAGAATGGAACTGCTATAGGTGGCTCACACCCTACAAGAGCCATTCCCTAAGCTTGATATAGTTAGTGCTGGTCCCCAAAAAAAGATTGCTGGGAGAGCTGATACCTGAACAAGTTAGGGCCCTCCACTTAGAAAAGTGGAGACTTGCACATCTTGTGCCGGGAGGGAGAGTAAGAAAGGAGAATGTTACTTTCTTCTGTTCCAGGTAGAACTACACTGAAAACTTTAGGAATTTCCCTGTGCCAGTGGTTTTCAGAGTATGATACCTGTACCAGCAAAATTAACATTACACAGGAACATTTTTAGAGGATTGATAAATGATAAATCTTGATAAATCTTTAGATCTATTGAACAAAACTCTGGAGATGGTACTGATACATCGAAGAAATTCTGATACACCCAAGTTTCAAAAACATTGCCCCATTCCTGTCCTCATTGGAGGGGGCAATTTTACTCCCAAGAGATATTTGGCAATGTTTGGAGACTTTGTGGTTGTCATAACTGGAGTGCGGGGTGCTACTGACATCTAGTGGTAGATGTCGGACACTGTGTAAGACGGTGGCCTAAACAAAGAAAATGTCCAGCCCCAAACAGCAAGAGGGCTGACTCTTTCGCGGTGGCTGCAGCCCACCTGCTTTCCACGGGGGAGTCAGCTCTTCAAGCCTGGTCAGTGCAAGAATTACCAGGTGTCAAGTACCTTCAGGAGTGGAAGAGACAGATGTCAAATTCCTGTGCCCACAGTCTGATCAACTCTCTAAACAATAAATCTTCTGGCCTTTTATCAATCCTAGAGGTCTCACTTAAGTATCCACTTGTAGCTGGCTCGGCGCCTGTGGCTCAACGGGCTAAAGCGCCAGCCACGTACACCTGAGCTGGCGGGTTCGAATCCAGCCGGGCCCGCCAAACAACAATGATGGCTGCAACCAAAAAATGGCCGGGCGTTGTGGCGGGCGCCTGTAGTACCAGCTACTTGGGAGGCAGAGGCAAGAGACTCGCTTGAGCCCAGGAATTGGAGGTTGCTGTGAGCTGTGATGCCACAGCACTCTATCCAGGGTGAAAGCTTGAAGCTCTGTCTCAAAAAAAGAAGAAGAAGAAATACAGAGATGTGGCTCAGTGCATGTAAGTCAGCAGCTAGGGCACGAGCCACATACACCAGAGCTGACAGGTTCGAATCCAGCCTGAGCCTGCCAAACAATAATGACAACTACAACCAAAAAAAAAAAACTTGGCCAGGTGTTGTGGTGAGTGCCTGTAGTCCCAGCTACTTGGGAGGCTGAGGCAAGAGAATCACTTAAGCCCAAGAGTTTGAGGTTGCTGTGACCTGTAATGCCACTGCACTCTGCTGGGGCTGACATAGTGAGACTATCTCAAAAAAACAAAACAAAACAAAACAAAAAGTATCCACTTGTAGCAATGTAGTAAAACAGAACATAATACTCAACTTCAGGACAGAACAAAAGACATTTTATAAATGAGCACAGTTTCAGAACTGGCTTTTATGTTACTTAATATAACACTTCCAGGGACAAGTGTGCTTATCGAGTTTATTTACATTATGTTCTCATGTTAATCGCATTTAAGTTTTGAAAGTTATTTGCAGACAGAAGTTAGCATATTCCTGAAAGAATTTTTTTTTTATCCCAAACAAAGGAGGATACAAATGACATGAAATTTGGGGAGCTTAAGGAACACCTTGCCTCACTTTGGGGTCTCATCTGGGATGTTAGAGTAAACTGTATCCAGAGGCTGCCAGTGGCAATTCATGAGGGAGTCGTAGAGTTCTTCACTTTTTGCCATAAACTCTTGGTTTAATTCCTCAATGTTCAAATGAAGATTTGGATCTGCAGAAGCCAATAAAGGATATGAAAAATGAAGTTTATAGGACACACAGAGGAAATGGCTTAATTATTAGAACATGTTATAAAAGCATTAGCAGGAAGTACTGCAGATATCAAAGGTGAAAATGCTTAAATTGTGCGCTTCCTTTTAATAGGACTTGAAAATAGAAATTTAAGCTATAAAGGAAATAATATTTCCAGTTTCAGTGAGCATCCTTCTGGCAGAGGAGATAGATTTGAGAGATGACATCATTCTAGTATCGATCACCCACATAAAGACACACCTCCTAAAACTATCACATTGGGTGTTAAGAGTTTCAACACATGAACTTGGGTGGGAGAACAAACATTTAGTCAATAAGAAATAAATTAGGTTATGTAAGAATTATTAAAATTGCACCTGACTCTTTAGTTTGTCTTTAATTAGGCTAGTAAAAATGTTTAAATTGCCTACATGGATAGCATTGTGTTTCACATCACATTTCTTTTCCTTTTAAAAGTTTTCAGTTGACAAGCAAAATTGTATGTATTATTGCATATACCATGTTTTCAAGCATATATACTTTATGAAATGATAAGGTTCATTACTTCACATAGTTATTTTTGTGGTGAAAACATCTCCATATGCATTTTTCAATATAATACATCTTCATTGACTATAGTCACCATACTGTACAACAGATCTCTTGGGGTTATTTCTCCTAAATAACTGTAGTTATATAACCTTAGACCAACATCTCATCACCCTCTCTAGCCTAACCACTCCAGCCTTTGGTAACCACTTTTCCATTTTTGATTTTTTGTTGTTGTTGTTGAGACAGAGCCTCAAGCTGTCACCCTAGATAGAGTGCTGTAGCATCACAGCTCACAGCAACCTCCAATTCCTGGGCTCAAGCAAGTCTCTTGCCTCCGCCTCCCAAGTAGCTGGAACTATAGGCGCCCGCCACAACACCTGGCC
>CAUYRH010092959.1:0-26295 GCA_963574655.1 Perodicticus potto
CGGGCGCCTGTAGTCCCAGCTACTTGGGAGGCGGAGGCAGGAGACTCGCTTGAGCCCAGGAATTGGAGGTTGCTGTGAGCTGTGATGCCACAGCACTCTATCCAGGGTGACAGCTTGAGGCTCTGTCTCAAAAAAAAAAGAGGTATCCAAAAGAAAGAATGTGAGGGCTGAGTGTGTTGTTAGTAATGAAATTGCTGGAACATGTTTTAGGAAAACATTTTTTCCTGACCTCTAAATGTCTTCAAAAACATGTGCCAAAAATTCATCATAGCAGCAGAAAACACACCCAAAATATTGAGCTAGGTTTATAAGGCCACCTCCCTTGCCATCATTTTTTCCTTTAAACTTAGTTTATTTTCGTTTGATTGCCAGTTCACATTTCTCTGGTTTTATAGCTCGGAATATGTGACGTTCACCATCCCTTGAACTGCTTCGCTCAGACTTCAGCTCCCAGATACGAACAAGATCTGGGATCAGTTTTTCTTTTGCACTTCCCTGCCGGGCAGTTTCATTCTTCCACCTAAAGATGAACTATTTTGCAAGCTTTCTGACTTTGTCATATAAGGAAGTTCCTTCCACCCAGCTTTAATAACACAGTATCAACAACTCACACAGAAGTTTCTCATAGTCCCACATGTAGCATTTTCATCATTCTGCAAACTGCAAAGGGGCGTGCAGAGAGGGAGGAGTTTTAGTGTGTGAGTCTTCCCGAGTTGGGACTTGCCCACTGGCTGCCTCAAGTGTACTTTCTTCTGCTGAATGTTTGCAGTCACAGAGAGAACTTAGAGGGTGTGACACTCTAAGGAGAAGCCAAAGAGCCTTAACAACTGTCTGTTTTTGTTATTGTCATTTCATAAATATATATATTACCTATATATAGGTGTTAAATTTCATTGGATATTCTTTTTTTTTTCAATTGTCTTTGTACCTATGATTGAAAACAGTAGTTGCTCTATGACTTTTGAGGAGGTAAGTTTTTTATCTGTGTGTGCTATGATACTGATGTCTGTCTCTTTGAAAAATGCAGTATCCTCCTCCCAAAAGTTACTAACCAAACTTTCCCAGCTGTACATTCTCTGCGCAAGAGGGGAGGGAACTAATGAGGACAGTTGTCTGCTTTTTATTCACATGGTGTGAATTGTGTGAGATGGAGTATGTTTCAACCAGTGTGATACAAGTTTTAAGGTTTGTATAAGCAGCGTCTCTTGTAATCTTTTCTGAAAGACAGGAGGGAAGCAATTTGCTGCCTTGTCCACAGGCTCTGAGCACTCGGCACACCTGCTCGTACAAACTCACGGCATGAGAGTGTCTCTGGGCTGACTGGGGTTACTAGGGCTGCCTTTAAGTCAGCCTCCTATGCGTAGCCCTTGTCGACATTTCAAAATGAATCAAGCATGGCTACTAACTTTCCCAAGTCCATCGAACTAAACTCTCTGTTCCATTCTATTGCAAAGGCAAACTATTTCTTGAAGCTATTTCAGGACTGAAAATAGTTTTGAGTCCTTGGGAAAGCCTGGAAAAGACAACCAAAGGAATGTCATCTGTGTAACCCTCCATGTAAGTGTGGATAAGTTCTTTTTGATAGAAAATCTCCATCTCAGTAGCAGCGTTTGAGTGTAGTGTTCAGTAGCAGTGGAGGACACCCTGCCACCATCTCAGGTTCATACTTTGGAGGACGATACTGCATTTTTGGCCCCGTAGCTTGCTTTTCCACTTGTCTGTGAGTGCAGAGCAGGAGTCTGACACTTCTCACTGTGTTGCTTGCTTTGCCGACACTGAATTGAAAGCTTCATTGCTTAAGCAAAAGCGAGTAGGTGTGGCTCCTAGGCTATTTTGCTTGGTAGGGACTCTCACTCCATTTCTCCCAAGTCTTTCTCCACGAATATCCCTAGCCCATTAGCTAGATGTCTGTAAGGAGGGTTCAAGTTGCGACAGCCATTGTCGTGAGAAGTTACCAGTCAGAATTTCAGCTGAGCTCACATCTCTCTCTTATGTAATACGTGATCATCAGACTTTTATCTCTACTCAATGGTGTAGTAGCTACCTGGTATGTTTTTTTAAAATACTTGAACAAAGTACTTTTCCACAAACATCCTGTGACTTTACCTGGAGGGTGTTTTTTTCTTTTTAAACTCAATTCTGAGCGAATAACTGTAACCTGAAAAACTGGTAGCTGGAGCACTTTACTTGTGCCAAGTTACTGCAATGTAAATAATAGTTGAGGGAGATTTTTGTACTTTGAAGTTCTACAAGTACAATTTGAGTAGAAATAGGGCACCTAACTCAGGAATAAGTAATGAAGTAGTCTTATCTTAGTCTCTTGAAGGGATTTATCAAGAAATGAGAACAATCTCTCCCCCGCCTCAGCCGTCTGCATTGTGAAATAGGTTGTGTTGAAATCGTGCTGGGTATTGTTCCTCTTTCCTGCCTAGAAGGAAATTTATTGAAAAATTTTCTCAAACCTTTTTTTTAAATCTAACTTTTCTGCAAGTATATAAGTTGTTTCCACAAAGGGGAGTAGTAGTTATATTAGAAATAAAGAATAACTCTCTAACACGTGCTAGAAATTGGGCTACTTCAACTGTAGACATGCCCTGGCTTTTTAAAAATATGTATTTTTAGCTTCCACATTTATCACACATCTGTGGAAGAGTAGAACTTCTGTAGATTGAGGGAACAGACAGAATTTGCTGAGTCCAAGTTGCCCCTGTAAGTATGAATATTATCAGGACTATCTGGGGAAAGAGTTCCTGGCAAGGCAGTACTCAGGGGGTTACATTATGTCTTGGTTACAAAGGACCAGATAGTGTGGTTTCATACAGAATGTAACCTTGTAATAGTAGCAGGCTTTAACATTTTTCTCATTTTGGCATTTATCCTTCCAGTGGAATTAAAATTTCAAATTACTTTTAAAAAGCTTAAAAATCCTATTGCAAATGTATGATATAAATTCATTTTAGGAAACTTGAAAACTTTTTTAAAAGGATAAGGAAAACAATAAAAGTAATCTACTAACCACAGTTAATATCTGTTATTTGTGTTGTTATAAAAATAGGATTTCCCAGGTATTTGTCTTTTTTTCCTACAAGGTAACATAAGCATTTGCTCTGTTATTAGATATTTTTCTCTCATATTTTAACACTAAGTGGAATGCTATTGTGAATTTATTTACAAGTATTTAAGTTTGTTTTTCTCTTTTTTAGCATATATCTTTTTTAAGAATGTTTTAACATTCCTCTGCTTTTTCCAAAAGACTGCTTTTACCCTAATCTGCTTTTTCCAGAAGAAAGGACAGACATGGGCCCTGGTGGATGGTTATAATGAAAGGGCAGGTTTGTCCTTTAACCTCTCTAATGGCCTTCCCTGTGTAGGGATCCTCTGCCTCCTGGAAAGTCAGACTTTGCCTTTACCTTCTATTCCTTAGCCTTTCTTCAAAACAAAACAAAATAGAAGATGAGATTCACTTCTTTCTATATAAAAATGCCAGCTTGTTCTGTAGGCAATAAACTTAACCTCACCTTACCAGGTGTGCTATGTATAATACACTGTTTTCCAAAACATGTATTTGTCTTCTGGTTTTGTATCAGTGCTTTATCTGAGTTTTTGCCACCGCTGCAGAAAAGACTGTTAGGACTGCAAATCTGAAAAACAGGAAGGTCTCGTCACATTGAAGTCTTTCCTGTCAGCTCTCTTTTGAATCTCCTGTAACTGCTAACAGTAGCATAGAAGGCACTTTTGATATTTTGCAATGGAATTGCTATTCTAAAAATACAGGTGTACATACAGAATTCATAATGGCTAGTTAAGGAGGAGGCCTTTCTTCATAAGGATTAATGACTTGGCTCTTTCATTATATAACATTGTTTCAGGTTTTTCCAGGGAGTTCAAGGGTTGGGAAAGCTCAATAATTTATTTTACTAGGAATCCTATAATCTAAAGTTTTAAAAAATCAAAACAAACATTTAGAGACCTTATCATAAGGACTATTGTTCTCACTAACACAAAAAACAGTCAGGTGTTCTGAAAGATAAATGTACTCTTTACTCAGAGAATAAAGATGCCAGTTGATAGCAAAGTCATAAACCCATGTGTCTTGATTCTTAATTTAGGGTCTTAAATACACTCAACTAATTTGAACCCTGGTCTTGGCAAAACAATTCAAAGAAATGTCTAATGATTTTTCCCTATTTCACTCCTACTTGTCTTGCGGTTTCTTGAGGTCAAGGGTGGGACTGCTGTATATGTGTCAAGGAATTGCCTTTTGTCTTATGTTCTAGGTCTATATCTACATAGGTATCAGTTCACAGGACTGGGGCTATGTTTGGAAGTCTTGGTCTTCATGGCACACTTTTTATAACGATGTTCTATCTGAAGGTGTAAGGGACAGTTGTAAGTTTCACTGGGTAGAGTGCTGCACCTGCACCGCTAGCTAAACTCACTGTTGTTTCCCAGACAGCAATCCTGCCTTCCTGCGCCACCTACGCCTTCCCCTTTTTACACCTTCAAAGTTCACTTTGCTGCTGTTGTTTGTTTTTCCTCACCAGTTCCATTCGTTTTTGCTCTAAGTCCATCCATTAATGACCACCCTCTGGCTGTTGCTCTTTTCCTGCAGAGGGAGAACCGAAGATTACAGGAGGCCAGCATGAGGTTGGAACAAGAGAATGATGACCTCGCCCATGAGCTAGTAACCAGCAAAATTGCTCTACGGAATGACCTGGATCAGGTAAACCTGTCATTCATTAGGTAGAAATGAGACTGTGACAGCTTCCTCTGGGACAAGGACCCAAGTGCTCCCACTGTGGTCCCCCCACCGCAACCTCAGGCTTGCTTGTTCTTGAGGTGAGTGAGCTGCTTGATTAGATGAATGAATGGTGGCTGGTGGGATCGCTTATGCTAATTGGAAAGAGTGGGAAATGCAAGCCTTTGAGAAGGGCTTGGGTCATTCTCACATAGCATGTACAACTTACCTGTATCAGTACTTTTCCTCTACTAAGGGCAGCCAGCATATTTACTTAAGAACATCAGTCACCAAGATTACATCTTACTGATAGCACTCCAACGTTAGTAGGCACCTTACTTTTTGTTCCAGGAAGAAATCTATAATAGACATGAAGTTTTATATGAAATGTAAATATACCTTAAGAGTTGGATTGTTGCAATGCAAGGCATCATACTGGCTAAGAGCAAGACTGGCTGGGTTGGCACTGCCATTTATGAACCACATGATCCCGGGCAGTTCTTAACCTGTCTACAGGAAGAAAAATGTGCCTGCCTCATAGGGATGACATAAGAATTAAATAAGGTGAAGCACTTCCGTAGTATGTGTTCGGTCAATGTTTGCTATGGCTAGGAAGACCTTAAATTGTTTAACGTTCCTGTTCTTTCCAACAGTGCTCACAGTCCAGAACCTTCTGTTTTCTGTTGCTAGCTTTTTCAGAGATAATTGGCAGCATGGAAGCAGTCTTGTGCAGATTTAAAATTGCCACTCTATTTTCTGACTCCTAGAAAGGAAATAATCCCAACAGATGGTGCAGGGTCAGAGAAATTTAGACTCAGGCTGTCAAGCCTGTAAAAGAAGAGTCATTACCTGTGGTGTAACTATGCACTGACAATATTTAAAATATAAATCCAGTAATAATATAAATCTGCATAAATGTTTAAAATTGAAGGATGGCAGAAAATGCTCCCTTTTACCCATATAAACGGCTAGTTTTGCAGCTCAAAATTTTAACCACAGTAAGAAGGGAGATAAGAGCACTGTTCAGGAAAATAGTGCTACCAGGGTGAGGAGGAAACTGAGTGAGTCAGCACTAAACGGAGTTTGGAAAAAAGACTAAAACTGCTGCTTGGGACAAAAGATATAAGTAGGCAGAAAAAGCAGCCCAGAAAATGAATGATTTTTTTTTTTTTTTGTAATTGTGGCCCTTTTAGCCACAAACTCCACTCAGCCAGCCCCCTTGGAAGTTTTTAGAAGTGAGATGGGAAATGTGTGAATAAGATAGTCAGAACCAAAGAAGATAGAGGGATTCCCATTCAGGCAGAACCAAACTCAGTCTGCTGCACTATGTAATGAATGCATTAATGTAATTGCGGTGCTAAGTCAGCCCTGGAGCTAGTTTTAGTTCATAGTAGCTTTCTGCTGCCACTTGACTCACACTTAATCCTGCCGTTTTGAATCTTTTGTCCATTAATAGTGTTCTTGAGCTGGCCAACTAAATGAAAACATTTCCAACCAGTTGGACTCAGTGGAGATGCAGTGAATTGAACTAAGGAGAATGAGAGGAATGTAGTTGGTAGTATTTATTGAACCTTTGAGAGGTTTACGCAAATAACAAAATTGAGATTTTACTGAGTATCTACTATGTGCCAAGCACGAAAGATAGCAGTTTATCAGCATTATCTCATTTCTTCTCTTTAATGACTACAGGAAGCAAGTATTATTTTAGTCCCTCGTTTTATAAATGAAGAAACTGACACATACATATTTTTTTGGTGAAAAGTGCTAGATAATCCTTTATATTACATATAAACCCCATTAAAATGACTGTCAATAAATAAAAGGCAGCATTGTAGTAGCTACAAGGTATTAGCTTGGCATAATTAAGACCAAAAATATGAAGTGAACATTGCTACCTCATCTCCAGCCCTCACTTCTAACAGGCTAATGAACACGAATTAGACCATCAGTGAGTCTTGCTGGTTATGAGATGCTGAAGGGATTTCCCCAGTATTTATTATAAATATATTATGTGAATATAAATAAAAATATAAAAGCAATCTTTAGTAGGCTTTGCGATGACAATGTATCATCTTTGTGAAATGTTGGACATTACTAATCAAGTTCAATCATTTCTCTAGAAGGGGAAGATAATAGTGATAGCATCTACTGAATTGAAATCACTATCAAAATATAAAAAACTGATCAGATTTATTTAACCACAAGCCAGTGTTAGTCAAATCAGGACTGTCTAACAAAAATATTCTGCCACGCATTTATAATCTGAATTCTGATATATGAGATCAATTAAGTTATGGTACACATAAAAACAGTCATGAGATATTTCTGTTTGTAATAAGTAAGGCAGTGGCCATCACTGCTCACTAGTAACTCTTTTGAGATAAGCTATCAAGTCTGCCCTTTCTGCCGGTTAAGGTCATTTTTGTTCCAGGGATGTACTTCTTGACATTCTCCAAATATTCCGACAGTATATCCTTTCCCCAGGCAATTCATTTGTCATTATTGGCATCTGTGTAAGAGAATCCAGCAGTCTGACCCGTCTTCCACCCAGAGAGAGCCTGGAGATTTGCACCAGTCTTGTGTTTGTTTCCCTTTTCCAAGGTGTGGCACTGAGCACATTTCTGAACAAAACTCTTCTTGCCTTTCTCAACTTCATCCATATTTAATTCTCTCTTTGGTTGCTGATGGTACGAAGGCTTCCTGCTTGGAAGGTAGATGTCCCGTTCTCTCCATACAGTGGAACCTTCGTAAGTTGACCACACAAGGGACTGTGACAAACTGGTCCACATGTGAGGTGGTCAACACAAGGAATAGGCCTAGTGTACCGATACGCACATGTGCGGGTACTGATCGGAGCATGTCGGATCTGTGAGAATTCGGGGAGCTTGAGGAGGTGGTCAGATAAGGAGGTTCTACTGTATATCTAAATGTTACTACTGGGACTCTCAGATGGTAAGATTAAGTCCAATTTTTATATTCATCTTTATATTTGTTTTCCAATTTATAGAAAGAACTTAAATTACTTAAGCACCCTTGGTTAAGTAAAAATGAGCATTATACCTTTTAATAATTAGAAAAATAAGGTACATTATAATATGCATGTTACATAGAAGAATATAATATTAAATAATATGCATAACTTGAATAATCAGAAAAAATATTATTTTAAGAATAGTTTCACCACCAACATAATCCTTTCTGTGATTCAGTCTGGAATAACTACTATCATGGGTACTCCTGAAATAATTGGTTATTGAGTACCTAGGTACTTTAACTCTTTAGTAGGTACCCCTATTAGTAGGTACTAATAAGCCCCTGAAGAAAAGATTCCATCATTCCTTCACTCTTTCACTTTCTTCTTTCCTCCCTCTACACCTTTCTTTCCTTCTCTTTAAAAAACAAAAAGACTTGGACTCTGCCTTTTGGAACTTTTCTGAATGAAAGAATATGCTAAAAACTGCTATTTCGTGCATATCTTTTTGCAGTTTCTGCCACAGCAGGGTGTATCTGGCTATCAGAGAGCCACCCCTGCACTTTTGGCTTCCTGCTGTTTCAGTCCCCAAGGAAAGGCATTAGCCTGTGAGTGAAAGCGTGGGCCGTGCCTGCTTTCACCCAATTTGCCTACTACTTTTCCATTCCCAGTTTATCCAAATCAGATCTTTTAATTAAAATAGCAGAACTTGGGCTGGGCGCCCAAGTTATTATAGGTGGCTCACACCTATAATCTTAGCACTCTGGGAGGCCAAGGCGGGTGGATTGCTTGAGCTTAGAAGTTCAAGAGCAGCCTGAGCAAGAGTGAGACCCTGTTTCTAAAACTAGCCTGGCATTGTGGCAGGCACCTGTAGTCTCAGCTACTCCGGAGGCTTAGGCAAGAGTTCCACTTGAGCCCAAGATTTTGAGGTTGCTGTCAGCTGTGATGCCACAGCACTCTACCAAGGACAACAAAGTGAGATTCTGTCTCAAAAAAAAAGAAAAAGAAAAAGGACATTATAAGAATTTGGTAAGCGATGTAATAAGTGATTTAATAATGACAGTGTTCCATTCAATCTTCTTATCAAATTATGGTGAAGGTATTAGAGTATGAGTTCAAAGGTAGAATTTGTGGATCCATTTACTATTCATTTAATATTAAAGATAATTTCTACTTAAGTGAGGTATAATGCTTAGCTGTACAAAGATCCAGAAATCCATTTTTAGAGGGAGACCCAAGTTATTTCAGATCTAGTCCTGTTTTGATGAACATATGAATTGCTCCTACTTCATGATTTAACATAGAGGAGAAACCTTGGATGACGTTTCCAGGAAAACTACCTCCTCCCACAGAGGGCTTAAAACAGCTGCTGCAGATGTTGGATGTAATAACAATAGAAAGGATGAAGTTGCCTTACCTTGACCTAAGGAAGAATATTTAGCAAAAATGTGTAAATAAAAAAATAGGTCTTCTCAGCATTTAGTTGTTTCAAAAAACTTTCCGAGGGAAGTGATATTTTTCCCTTTTCATATACTGGTTTTCAAAACTGTAAAACAGCTAGATGTACGGGCATGACTCTGGAAGCTTGTTACCGTATGTCAGTACTGCATTGACTATTCCGAAGTTTACAAGGGCAAAAAATTTAGATAACTGTCTTTTCAAGAGACCAAACTTAGAAAATATTTATTTCAGACTGTCACTATATATTATAAAAAGATGACTTTCTTGGCTCAGCTCCTGTGGCTCAACGGGCTAAGGTGCCAGCCACATACACCTGAGCTGGCGGGTTCGAATCCAGCCCGGGCCCGCCAAACAACAATAGTGGCTGCAACCAAAAAATGGCCGGGCGTTGTGGTGGGCGCCTGTAGTCCCAGCTACTTGGGAGGCGGAGGCAAGAGACTCGCTTGAGCCTAGGAATTGGAGGTTGCTGTGAGCTGTGATGCCGTGGCACTCTATCCAGGGTGACAGCTTGAGGCTCTGTCTCAAAAAAAAAAAAAGATAACTTTCTCTAAAGGAGAAATTGCTGAAATTACTGTAAGAGGAGGTTTCATTATGATCTTCTTTATTAGCAGGGCTCAGACATTCTGGGGTAAACTTGAACCAGTGGGCTACAGTTATAGGGGATAGATTTGGTTAGTTTTTAAGAACATTGAAATAATCAGTACAGCTGCTCCAAATGCTATATGTCCATCTACCAGAGACTTTCAGAAGAGTTTCTTTGCTTTGTGGATAACAACCTCAGTCATCTGGCTTGCAGATCTAGATAGCTTCCAATTTATGAAAACTTTTCTTGCAATGTACACGTATAGATGGGATAGCTACCTCTAATTTTAATATGTTCATTTGCTGTGTAGATTGCCTCCCCTAAAATCATATGCATAAGTATAGATTTTAGAGTCTTAAAGACTTTAAGGGACTTTTTCCCCTGGCTATTCAATAGTTCCAAATGAGCTGCAAACAGGACTCTAACCATTGGGCATGGGCCATCAAGAGCTAGAAGACAACAAGAACAAAGCAGCTGGAATGCAGTTTCTCTGCAATCGCCAGCAGACTGTGCTGGCCTGGCCATCTGGACAGGCAGGAGATAATGGCGGAATACAGATAGCCCACTGTGCTGGCCTGACCATCTGGAAATGGGGGAGAGAGGGCAGAGTACAGACAGAAGGTCACCCGGCCAGGTTGCACCATTACCTGGATGCAGTTTTGCTTCTGTCAGCCAGGGACTGCTTCTTCCAATAAGTGCCTCTCCTCCGCATCTGGGTTTTCTCCGCTGATCCTCCTGTGGCCCCTCTGTTTCCTTCACTCCATAGTCTGCTTCTACAGTGACTTAGCTACATCCAGTCATTAACCAAATACATACAGATCCCCTGCTCTGTATTTGGCATTGAGCATGGTGTTGGGGATTTAGAGAAGAACAAAAAAGATAGGGTTCCTGCCTCCTGGAGCTTAAACTCTAGGGGGCAGGACAAATCAATCACATTTATACTATGTCTGAGCCAAGCTATTAAGGGAAATATGAAAGGTGCAGATGGAGGAGCTAATTTAGGTGGGGTGAGTGGGGAAGCTCAGGGCATGCTTCAGTGCGATGTGAACTTGGAGCTGAAGCCTAAGGATGACGAGAGAGCCTCAGAGTGGAAAATAGACATTAGGTAGGTGAAACGTACTCACGGTGCTTTCATAGTTAATTGTGGCTCTGTGTCCAAGTTAGAACCAGACTGCCCTCTTTAAGTTCCTCTTGGCTATTCTAGAAATACGGTCTTTTCTTCCTGGATTCCCAGTCCATATTTCACTTTTCCTCTTGGCTTGCTCTATCACAGGGTTTTGGTCTTAATTTCTCCCTACTATACTCACCTGTGTTAGTGGCCCTGAATTTCTCACCTGTTATCCACAGATAACCCTGCCCCTCCTCCCTGAATCCAGCCCCACACGACCGATGAGAAGCTTCTCCGCGAGTCTCTCTCCCTTCATCAGGTTCATCTGCAAAGTGTGATGCTGTCGTGACATCTAAACATGTTTACAAAGCATTTAGAGTGTGGGCTTTGACGTTATTGAAATATGAATTCATATCATGGCTCGGATGGTCATAGAGGTATGACCCCAGACAGTTTATTTGATCCTCCGAAACTCACTGCCATCTGCAAATGTATTGTTGTTGTGAAGATTAGAAATAATGTATGCCAAGTGCCTGGCATATAGGTGACATTCAGTGAAAGGCACCACCACCCCCAGGTGAGCTAGGAAAAAGAATGGCTTGCAGTTATTTTTGAACAATAACTGGAGATAGAGTTGGAGGAAGTATACACACTGTCCTTGCTTTTAAATGACTGTTGCTGCGTGCTGATTTGCAGGCGGAAGACAAGGCAGATGTGTTGAATAAGGAGCTCCTTCTGACCAAACAGAGGCTGGTGGAGACTGAAGAAGAGAAGAGGAAACAAGAAGAAGAGACTGCCCAGGTAAAGGGCATGTGTGAGCTTTTTCTCTACACAGCTACATTGGTAGGGAATTGATTAATACTATTACAAAGAAGTAAAATTTAACTTATTTTAAATCAAGGGTGAGGTTGAAGCCGTAAATGTAAGTTGTTGAGTCTACTCACTCAACATTTTTGTTTGACATTTTTGACATTTCTTCTGAAGGGTGTAAGAAGAGGAAGCAGTATTTCTACCCTTGAACAGCTTTTAGGAATTTGCCTTTACTGAGATGTCTAGCAAGAGTGTCGAATTTTCTCTAAGTTTAGTAATTTGAAATTATGATCCAAGAGCTTTGACGAATCTGCAAATTTTGTGTCATATCTCCAAGATAATTGACTTCTCAGAATTAGTTTATGAGCATTGTTAAGTCGAGAGCCTACGGAGATCTCTGCTGGGAGTTGCCACACAGCCTCTGCCGCCATCACTCAGGCTTCATTCCTGATTCATGGCTGAAGAAGTGTCAGCATTCCTGGCAAAGCTCTCAAACCTGTTTCCGGGGGGAATAGAAAGAAACCCTTTGAGAATCAGCCTTGAAATAAGTACCCTACAGTCTTCATGTGAGCTGTAAGGCTAATAAGCTAAAAGATACCACTATTTCAAAGGGAGACAGGTAGGGGCAGAGAGGCCTCCACCTACGGGGGTGAAGCTCTGTCTTCCTTAGGGAGGAACAGGCTGTGCTCACTCCCGTCCTTCCTGGCCACCAGGATGATGCAGATTACATTATGGGTTCCAAAGTCGGCTGCCAAGAACTTGTCTGAATTTTACTAATATCACTAACTTACAATATGAGACAACTTCTTAAATCATGGTTAACTTATTCTAATGAGTTTCATTCTGAGATATCAGTAATACTAAAAATAAAGCATAAAGGATTTCAAAGACCTATATCCAAGGAACCTAAAAAGGTTCCAATAAATTTTACACATAGAGGGATGTGTCATTTAGCACCTTCAAGGATTTTCAAAAAGTGTTCCATGATTTTTTCCCCTTGGAATCTGATTAAATGAGTCTTTTGTGGGTTTTTTTGGTTTTTTTTTTGTTTGTTTGTTTAACCTCAAAATTTTTTAGGTCCTGATTACCTACTTTGTAGATTATTAGGCCTCTTGGTGGGTTTTGTTTTTTTCATTACCTCCTTCAGTACATTAGGTAAGGAATACAATTTTTGTTGAATAAATTGAACCCATGCTCTACCTGCCCCATGGTTCCGTAGACATATATTAGCCCTTAGTTAATAATACCTAAAATGTGACACTTGAGTACTCACCTAGTATGTGGCAAGAACAAGATGCTTTGCATTCCCTCTCTCTGCCCTGTGTGCATGTAACCTGTTCTAATCATTATGCTAACCTGTTGGGATAGACATTATTCTCATTTTCAGATGAAGGAACTATGGCTTAGAGAAATTTAGTGACTCAAAGCCTCTCAGCTCTCTAAAAGTCAGTGGAACCTTAACACAGGAATGTATTTTTTATGTCCTCAAATTATGTCAAATCAAGAATGGACGTTGGACTTGGCACTTGTAGCTCAGTGGTTAGAGTGCCAGCCACATACACCGGGGCTGGCAGGTTCAAACCTGGCCCAGGCCTGCTAAGCAGCAATGACAACTACAACAAAAAAATAGCCGGGCATTGTGGCGGGCACCTGTAGTCCCAGCTGCTTGGGAGGCTGAGGCAAGAGAATCGCTTAAGCCCAAGAGTTTGAGGTTGCTGTGAGCTGTGACGCCACAGTACTCTACTGAGGGTAACAAAGTAAGACTCTCTCTCCAAAAAAAAAAAAAAAAAAAAAAAAGAGTAGAGGTTAATGTAAACTATTAAGTTTGAATCAGTATAAGCTCTAAATTGCTTTTAGAATTTTAGAATCTGGAAGATATGAAAAAGTTCAGAAATCTTCTAATGATAAGGATCCCAGTTATAAATTGCAATAATTTATCAATTAACAAGCACAAAGCATACTCTATTAGTAATTTGGGATGCTATGGTGCAGAGTGTATGTTTTTATTCTGATTATGTATGTAAAGATTAAGTTTGTCCCAAACAGACCACAGAATTGAAGTTTTTGCAACATTCATAATTCAGCTTTTCAGGGATTGTAATAAGTACTTGCAGAATGTGTTACTTTAACTTCTAAAGTCACTGTTTCTTTAGTCCTTGACTTTCCCATCCTTCTCAAGAGCTCTTATTCTTCTCCATCTTTTTTGACTCTAGTCTCCAAAGCCTCTTTGTTCCTGCCATCAGAGAGGTAACAGCAACAGTAAAGGACTATGAATAGGAAATCTGAGAATGTCTTTTTCAGTAATTTATAATACAGCATCAAGAGTAACAAATGTAGCAGGCAGTGCTGTTGCCTTGATACTTTGTTTTAGGCTCTAGTAAGGCTGAAGATAACATCTGAATGGACACTTATTTAGCAAAATGTTTAGAAAAAGCAAACATAAGCAGTTTTATAATACATTTGCTCATATATCTTATACTTTTACTGGAAAGAAAGTAGGATTTCCACGTCTCTGGAGATGATTGGGTTTTTTAAATTATCAATATGTAGTTTCAGTGAAGAAAATTTATATAGTTGTTACCATTGTCATTGACTGTGAATCAGGCCAACTTGACAGAGATGTTTGTGAAAATTCATTAAGATGATGTCTGAATCTTGATGTTTCTCATTCTTTCCAGCTAAAAGAAGTCTTCAGAAAACAGCTAGAGAAGGCAGAATATGAAATAAAGAAGACAACAGCCATCATTGCTGAGTATAAGCAGGTAATGTGCCACAGGGGCACATGGTGCCAGTTACAGTTTTTTGCTATGAAGTAATTATTTTTGTTGTTGCTGTCTTTCTTTGGGGGAAGAAAAAATCATTTGTTCTTAGAGTTTTAAGAACAGTTTTCCGGATTTATTAAACTTTGTGGCTCCCTCTCTTCTACGGACAGTGACTGAACATACTTGCTGATAACTCCAGAGGTCTTATTGACCAAAATAATCTGTTGGTTGTTACAATGTTTGGTAGATTTAGAGGAATAGGAAACCTTGTGATTACCATAGAGATCCTGTCTCTGTTTACTCAGCAGCTGATTTCCAATAGGTCACACTAGTAACATGTGCCTCTTTGCAATGTTCAGTGATTGTATCCAATGACAATAGCTAGTCCTTTGCTGTCACAGTACAGAATGTGGGCACTCTTTTTTCCACATGGCTACGTGGCCTTACCCATGCAGGCAGGAGTCTTTCTACTGTGAACCTTAAGATGATCGCTCTCCTTGATGATGTTTCTGGCCCTATCATCAGAGTGATCTCAGAAAGCCCTCATTCCAGCCCCAGTGGTATCTTCCTGTTCTTCCAGTTGTCTGGACATGGGAAGAACTCCTCTCATTGCTGAGAGACCCTGAATGGACTGCTCCAGTTCCAGGTTTCCAGAATTCATTAAGGCACTGTATGCCATCGTCTGATCCAAGGATCTCCTTGGGAGCTTCTACCTCACATGGGACTTAAAAGTCTAACACTTACTGCTTTTACTTTTTAATTGTTTTTCTGCTTACAAGTGGAATTTATGTTCTTGTGGAAAATTAGAATAGTGAGAAAAGCACAAAGAAAGTAAACCTCCTTTAATCTTGCTAACTAGAGATAATCATCCTAATATGTTGAGTGTGCATGTGCATTGTTGCTGCAGAAATGAATGCTACATAGATAAATTTATAATACATACAAACAGGATGAATTAGATTGTTCATCCTGTTTTTGGAACTAGCTTTAGTTCACTTAATATATTAGGAACATCTTTCTATAACTAGTCATCATATCTATGAAAGATTGTTTAAAAATAAGACCTCAGAGCTGTCTTACTCTTCTCTGATAATCAGCCTAAGTCTGTTTAATGCCAGCTACCTGTGAGGCTGAATACTTCAGCAGACAAAAAGATGAATTCATTCAATTTCTCTCCCCCACAAGCTTATCTTGTAATGGGGAGGTAATGAGGAGATAAATAAGAGGAAAGGGAAGTTAGTATATGTGGGAAATGAAGAAACCCTTCCTGGAGAAGGAATGATTGGATCTGTGCTTCAGGGCTGGTGAAACTTGGATATTTGGAGACTCAGAAGGAGAGAATGGAAGTGGCAGAAGAAGGGAACAGCATGTGCAAAGATGTGGAGGTAGATTAGTGAACACAAAAAAATGTTATTTGGTAACAGATTCAAGTTTAGAAAAGAAGCAAAGGTACCTTGGGGCCCAGATCAAGGAAGGTCTTCAGGGCTGAGGAGTTTGGGTTTTATTTTGATTATAGTAGGATTTTTTGATCAGGGACATATTGTTGGCGCTCATCTGTCCCAGTGAGAAATGTGGAACCAAGTGGAGAGATCCACAGACGAGGACATAGACCAAGAGGCGAATACCGGAGTTCAAGTGAGAAGAAATAAGTCCTAGAACTAAATAAGTAATAATGAAAATGAAGGAGGAGACAAAAAGATAATCATTTTGTTGCCGGGTGCAATGGCATGCACCTATAAATTGCAGCTACTCAGGAAAGAGAAAAAGAAGAGATAGTCATTTTTTTTGTTAAACAAAGTAAAACATTGAATAGATTTTAGATTTTGAATTTGGGTAACTAGAGAAAAGGATTGTTAGACATTAACCAATATGAGAAACATTAACAGCCATGTGCTGGCTCAGTGCCTGTGGCTCAACGGGCTAAGACACCAGCCACACCTGAGCTGGCAGGTTCGAATCCAGCCCAGCCTTGCCAAACAATGAAGCTGCAACCGAAAGATAGCCGGGCATTGTGGCAGGTGCCTGTAGTCCCAGCTACTTGGGAGGTGGAGGCAGGAGACTCGCTTAAGCCCAGGAGTTGGAGGTTGCTGTGGGCTGTGATGTCACAGCACTCTACCCAGGGTGACAGCTTGAGGCTCTGTCTCAAAAAAAAAAAAAAAGCCATGTGCTATGTAACTTCCTATCACTGCAAATGTGTTTTTTTAAAAGCCAGATTATACCAAGGTGGCTACCATATACAGTACTCTTCAGGCAGTAATCCTTGGGACTATCTTGAATATCATCTGGCAAGCACTTCAAGCAATGCAAAAGGCAACAGACCCATCTGTTTGAAGATAATTAGGATGGAAAACATAATCTAAATGTATTCTACATTGAGAATTGGCTATTCTTGGCTATATTTCAGAATGTTTTGGTTTATTCAAAAGGATAAAAACTATCTTTCTGCGTTGTTTTTTTTTTGTGCTCTGTCACCCTGGCTTAGGTATAGTGGTATCATCGTAGCTCACAGCATCCTCAAACACTCAGGCTCAAGAGATTCTCTTGCCTTAGCCTCCCAAGTAGCTAGAACTACAGGCATATGCCACCAAGCCTACCTGATTTTTTCGATTTTTAACAGAAACGGGGTCTCACTCTTGCTCAGACTGGTCTCAAACTACTGAGCTCAAGCAATCCTCCTGCCTCAGGCTCCCAGAGGCATAGGCCCAGTACCTGGCCTCACTTTGTCACCCTCGGTAGAGTGCTGTGGCGTCATAGTTCACAGCAACCTCCAGCTCTTGGGCTTAGGTTAATCTCCTGCCTCCACCTCCCGAGTAGCTGGGACTACAGGCGCCCACAACAATGCCCAGCTATTTGTTGTTGGTGTTGTTGCAGTTTGGCCGGGGGCGTGTTTGAACCCACCACCCTTAGTATATGGGGCCAGTGCCCTATTCACTGAGCCACAGGCAGCACCCTCTTTTTTTTTTTTTTTTAACATCAATCACCCTCTTTTTTTTTTTTTTTTACATCAATCCATCATCAATTTTTTTTACTCATTGTTCTCCAGGTTTTGGTCTGGAAAAACTGGAAACCATACTCAAAAAGCAAACCCTAGTCTCCAGAGCTATGTTTGATAGACTAGGTTTTTAAAAATGTCTGTTTTGACAATAGAGATAGACCACATATGTTTTTAGCGCAAATTGTACTTTAAAATTTGACATCCACTATTTTTTTAACTCATTTTCCTAAAAGATTCTTAGTCGATGGATTTAAACATCCAACATTTATTTATTGGATTTATAAATAATACTTATTTAAACATATGTTTTGAAACAGTTATTTATACCTGTTACTAATAGTTGGTAGCATCTTATATCAGAATCAATAATAATAATAATAATAGATTTTATTGGGTGGCGCCTGTAGCTCAGTGGGTAGGGAGCCAGCCACATACACCGGGGCTGGCAGGTTTGAACCTGGCCCAGGGCAACTAAAACAACAGTGACAACTGCAACAACAACAACCAAAAAAATAGCCAGGCTTTGTAGTGGGCACCTGTAGTCCCAGCTACTTGGGAAGCTGAGGGCAAGGGAATTGCTTGAGCCCAAGAGCCTGAGGTTGCTGTGAGCTATGATGCCACAGCACTCTACCCAGGGCGACAGCTTAAAACTCTGTCTGAAAAAAAAAATAGATTTTATTTAATGAGTACTTACTATTGGGCAGGTACTGTACTAAACCTTTCTACATACTATTTTTTACCACTTAATTACCACAGCACGACACTTTTTAATTCTGAGGAAAATGAGCCTTAGAACACTAATAAATTTACTCAAGGTCACAAAGCTATGAAGTAGTACAGTTGGGCTAGTGTTAAACTCCCTTTGACTATAACATCCAAGCTTTTAATTTCTATGCTGTGCTTCCAAAACACTCGGTAAGAGTTTTGGTCTGTTACTTTCTGGTCATTTTAACTTTGTTTTATTCTCTCAGCCATTACTTAAGGAAAAATTTGTGATGAAAACAGATACTGTGGCTGTGAACAGAGATGTTTCTGGTTCAGAATGCTTTTCATCAGATTTCCAGCCTAGTGCCTCGTATAAGGTAGACACTCAGCAAAGATTCTATAGATTGATTCCAAAATGAGGTCAGGAATTCATTGGAACCAGTCGCGGAAGGCTAGTGACGGAAAGAAGCCAAATCCATCCAGTGTATGTTTCCTCTAATTAAGATAGCGTTGTGCTTTCCACATGGAACTCTGAGGCTTTCTGCTGCTCATTTCAGAAATGACTGGCATTTGTAGTGCTATTCATATGCAAAATTCCTTCTAGGATCAGATATGCTATAGTAATATATGAGTTGATAAATAGTTATGTGCACATGCTGGAAAAGTTCCGTTTTCTAGTGAAAAACTCTTCTTTCCCTTAGATCTGTTCACAGTTAAGTACCAGGCTGGAGAAACAGCAAACAGCCAGCAAGGAGGAGCTGGAAGTGGTAAAGGTAAGGAAAGAAATGGCTCTGTGATAAAATTTCTCCCGAAGACACACAGACCTGTGAGTACCTCAAAGGACACCCCAACCCACCACCACCACCTAAAGAATTTAGAAAGTGTGGAGAACAGTAATGCCTCTCTTCTGAACTGGGTGTGCCCACCTTCCCTAAAAGCGTAGTCAGGGGCAGATAGCAGCAAAGGCGGTAGGTAGGAGCTGGTAGGTTTCTTGGCTGCTGTGAACCTGAGGGCCCTCAGCAGCCCACAGCTGACTGTGCCGGACTTGATGGAACTTCAGCTTGGGGTGCAGGAGAATCATCTCATCCCTCTCTTGTAATAGTCAATCCCATGGCAATACAGAACTGGGCTGGAAAAATACATGTTGAATAACTGATTCTTTCACCAAATTTTTATAGGTTTGTTTTGAAGAAAACCTGTACCTTACCCAATACACAGAGCTTCTTTGCAAAAAAAAAAGAAAAGAAAAGAAAAGAAAACCTGTAGCGACAGCACCTGTGGCTCAAAGGAGTAGGGCACCGGCCCCATATACCAGAGGTGGTGGGTTCAAACCCAGCCCCGGCCAAAAAAAAAAAAAAAGAAAGAAAACCTGTAGCATTTGTGTATATGCTGCACCTGGTGATAAAATTCTCTCTATTCAAAGAAAGTGATTTGAAGAAAGTGATTGCTTATTCTACATAAACAACAGTAAACCCAAGGGATGGTTTTTTTGTTGTTGTTATTTGTTTGTTTTTTTGAGACAGAGTCTTGCTCTGTCACCGTGGGCTAGAATGCAGTGGTGTCATAATAGCTCACTGCAACCTCAAACTCCTGGGCTCAAGGTCTTCCTGAGTAGCTGGGACTATAAGCATGTACCACAATGCTCAGCTAATTTTTTCTATTTTTTTGTAGAGATGAGGTCATCTTCTTGTTCAGACTGGTCTTGAACTCCTGAGCTCAAGCAGTCCTCCCACCTTGGCCTCCCGGAGTGCTATATCAATCCTCCAGGAGTGATTATATGCTGGGATTACAGGTGTGAGCCACCTCACCCAGCCTGGATTGGTAGTCTTTTTATTGAGACAGAGTCTTACTCCATCGCCCCAGGGTAGCATGCTTTGGCAGCATACCTCATAGCAACCTCAAACTCTTGGGCTCAAGAGATCCTCTTGCCACAGCCTCCTGAATAGCACCTGGGACTACAGACACCTGCCACCAACCCCTGGCTGCTTTTGCTATTTTTAGTAGAGAAGGGGTGTTGCTCTTGTTCAGGCTGGTCTCTAACTCCTGAGCTCCAGGGATCCTCCAGCCTTGGCTTCCTACAGTGCTAGGATTACAGGCATGAGCCTGGATTGGTATTCTTTTTTTTTTGAGACAGAGTCTCCCTATATCGCCCTAGGTAGAGTGCCTTGGCATCACAGCTCACTGCAACCTCAAACTCTTGGGCTCAAGCAATTCTCTTGCCTCAGCCTCCCAAGTAGCTGGGACTACAGGTGCCTACCACAACGCCCGGCTTTGGATTGGTATTCTTAAAAGAAATATTGGCACAATCAGCTCTTTAGACCAGTGTTGCATAAACCTGAAATTATCTTATTTGAATATATTCAGGTTTTACACTGAAATAAGTATGTCCTAAGCAATTTGCCATATAATTTAACAACATTTCTAAGTTTTGTTTTGTCTTTTGCAAAATAGAGATAATATTACTGGCCTCATAAGATCATTTTTGAAGGTAAATAAGATAACGTATATAAAGTGCTTTCATTAGTACCCAACATATAAGACCTTATATTCAAAAAGTGTCTTTTTCTTACTCTATGTGAAATCATTAGTGATACAGGGTTGGTAGTCTCCTCCCCAAACCTGCTCAAATTTTGGTTTCCTATCTTCCCTCTCTGGTCTACCTTCGCACTTATTTCTAGATAGGATTTATGATTCATTGTACATTATAGGCATCCTGACCAAGATTAAGTTAATGAAGTGTTTTGATTTTTTTTTTTTTTTTGTAGAGACAGAGTCTCACTTTGTTGCCCTTGGTAGAGAGCCGTGGCATCACACAGCTCACAGCAAGCTCCAACTCCTGGGCTTAGGCGATTCTCTTGCCTCAGCCTCTGAGTAGCTGGGACTACAGGCACCTGCCACAACACCCGGCTGTTTTTGTTGCAGTTTGGCCGGGGCTGGGTTTGAACACACCACCCTCAGTATATGGGGCCGGTGCCTTACCGACTGAGCCACAGGCACCACCCTGAAGTGTTTTGGCATAAGAGATTAACTATTCTGAACTGAAACCTTTATGAAAACAAAAATTAAGCAAGGATTTATATTGATCACTCAATAAAGAGAATCTACTGTGCGTACAACTGTTAGACTGCCGTTCTGTTACAGAAATTACACAGGAAAAAGAGCTTAAAATTTCCATATAAGACAAGTTTCATACATGCACATGAGACACAATGAGTTGGATCACACTGACAGCCAGAGTTGCAGAGAAAGCAAAACCATAAGAGCTACAGACCAAAGAAGCCTTTATGGAGCAGATTGGGCTAAAACAGGATGGGTAGAGCTTAGTTAGAAGGTTTTGTTTTTTTCTTGAGACAGAGTCTCACTGTTGCCCTCAGTAAAGTGCTGTGGTGTCATAGCTCACAGTAACTTCCAATTCTTGGGCTCCAGTGATTCTCTTGCCTGAACCTCCCAAGTATCTGGGATCCAGGTGCCCACCACAATACCTGGCTAGATTGTTCTGTTTTTAGTAGAGACAGGATCTCACTTTTCTCAGTCTGATCTCAAACTCCTGAGCTCAGGCAATCCACCTGCCTTACCCTCCCAGACTGCTAGGATTACATGCTTGAGTCACCGCGCACGGCCTAGTTAGAAGGATTTTAAAAGGACATTCTGGAAGAAACAATGAGTGGCTGGGCATGGTGGCTCATGCCTATAATCTTAGCACTCTGGGAGGCCAAGACAGGTAGATTGCCTGAACTCACAAGTTCAAGATCAGCCTGAGCTAGAGAAAGACCTCATCTCTAAAAATAGCCGGGCCTTGTGGCAGGCACCTGTAGTCTAGCTACTTGGGAGGCTAAGGCAAGAGAATCGCGTAAGCCCAAGAGTTTGGGGTTGCTGTTAGCTATGACACCACAGTACTCTACTAAGGGCAAGAAAGTGAGACTCTGTCTCCAAAAAAAAAAAAAAAGAAAGAAACAATGTGAGTGAAAACCCCAGACATATGAATAAGCATTTCTGTATCTTATTGTAGAGACTGATGTAATTAGAATATGTATTAAAGAACAGAGATGAATATTGTATAAGTAGATAGAACTACCTCTGAAAGGCCATGACATTCAGGAAGAGGATTATAAACTTGTTTTAGCCAGAATCAAGAACAACTAAAATTTATTAAATGCTTACTAGGTACAGTGTCCTAAGGCTTTATGTGTATTATCCATTTGGCCCTGCAACTAGCCCAGAAAATAGACACTGTTGTATCTTCTTTTTTATTAATGATGAGGCCCAATACGGGTCATTCATTTGGTCAAGGTAACACAGCTGGTAGAACCAGGACTTGAACTCAAGCAGTCAGACCCTACTGTCTATACCAGTGGTTTTCAACCTGTGGGTCGCAACCCCTTTTTAACAATGAAAATATCTTGCGGTATTAGGAAGATTGAGAACCACTGGTCTATACCCTTCTCCATAGAGTATACCCCACCCCTTTCTCCAGTGCTGTGTCCTCTCCATGTCATTTGGTTCGATGTGATAGCTTATAGATTTTCCAGTTTCCTCTGTCAACCTTCCTCTATCACTGTCACCCCTCCAGCTCTTCTACTCCCTAAGCAGAATGAGCAGTCCTACATACAAACTTGACTGTTACTGTGTGTGTCAGATTGGTCACATGTAGAAACCCAAAATAAGATCGGCATAAACACAAAATGTATTATTTCGGGTAAAATCAGTGTAGGGCTAGAAAGGGAGATCCTTGATGTCATCAGGGACTAAGCTCATCGATCATTAGTGACCCACATCCTCAGCATGGACTTCATCCTGAGGTCACCTGTAAACCAAACCTGTCGACTGGAGCTTCCGTTCTCACACCCACACTCCACCACAGAATTTTTGGCCCTAAGGAGATGTAAGGATGTAAGAGCCTCCTTCCACCTGAGTGAGCTCTTGCTAAGCAGCCTTCTTGGAAGTTCCACAGCATACCCTTCTGCTTAGAGCTTAATTTCATGACCATACCTAGCTTCAAGGGAATCTGGGAAATGTCACTTTTATCCAGATACATTGCCAGCTCAAACAAAACCAGGGTTCTGTGAGGAAGGAAGAAGGAGAGGTGGGTGTTGGGTGGGAATCAGCAGCACTCAGCACATTTTAGCATGGCTGCCAGACTGCAGCTCCACACAGCGCATGATTCTGTCCTCAACATGTAGTGTTAGGCTTGGTAGGGAGAATGAATCAGTTTTGTATAGGATAAAATCAGGATTCTGTAGCATGGTATTTAATGGCTTTCTCAACCTGGCCACGGAGAACTCTCACCTCACTTCTTACCCCAGCACTTACTTTCTGCTCTAGTCATTTCCAATTCCTTGACATTGTCTGAAGGTGGGGCTGTGTCTGTGCACATGGTGCTGCTCCCTCTGCTGGACGTTATCCCTCTTGTGAGATCTGTTCCTTCACGTGGTTCAACCTCATAAAATTGCTCACCCAGCTTGGTAAACTTTTAGTTATTTAAGCTACTTCTTTAACATTTTATTTCATCAGCAATAACTACAAAACAAATATTTACAGTGTGCCTACACTGAGCTAATTATTTTCATAGGTTTTTAAATAAGGGAGTGACAAGATCTTTTTAAAGTAATGAATATGAATCTGGCAGGAATATGAAGAGTGGCCTATGGAGGGAATAAGAAAGGTGACTGAGAAGGTGTCTCTTAGGGATTCAGGCCTGAAATGGGAAGAGTGTGGACATGTCAGAGGAAGAAATTAATGATCAGCTGGACATGGGATGAAGGAGAAGCTAAAGAGATGACACCAACGTCTTCATTCAGGCCTAGGTGGTGGAGACATGCACAGTGACATGGAACTGTGGCGGAGAGTTGCTTCGTGTGTATGAAGAGAAGTGCATAGTTATGGTTGTGGACATATTGAGCTCCTTATAAAACTAGGACCCCTAAATAGAAATAATGTCTGCTACCTTTTATCTTTAATAAACTACTTTTGAAGATACTGTAAGAAAATAACAAACACTATTGTTTTTGAAAGAGTTGCTGCTCAGTGTCGTGTGCTTGCTGAGCAGGTCCCGGCATGTGGTAGAGTTACTTTTCATTGCTTAATAATAATCATCATTGCTTAAAGCTGGACAACAGGACATGGGCATTGTTGCAAAGATAGATTCAGCTTAGTTAGGATAGCCTTCTTCATTCTACTTAATCTCTGAGTTTCTTCACGTATAAGCTGGGGATGATATGTACATGATAGAACTTATTTATGCCGTCTCTCTAGGAATAAATGAAATTCTACAAGTAGAGCATAGGATATGGAGCTAGTGAGAGTAATGATGACACAAAATTTTTAAAACAAATATCAAAGAGATACTTTCTGTTCCTAGTGTATTTCTAGAAATACCATTGGAAAAAAGGAGCCCCTGTCTTAGATAGTTGGGTTTTGGACTGACTGTGACCATCTTGGTTACAGCACAAGAAAAATAATTCTCTTCAGAAATGGGTCTGTGTTTGATGACAATAAGCAGTCTTGTAAAAAGAAAGCATATACTATGTTATATACTATGTTAGCAAGTGATTTAGCCTGTGGCATACAGTTTGATGTTGGTTATCTCTTTTGGATATTTTAGGGTAAAATGATGGCATGCAAACACTGCAGTGACATTTTCAGCAAGGAGGGCACTTTGAAACTAGCAGCCATAAGCAGAGAGGACCAGGGAATTGAAACGGATGATGAGAAGGACTCGCTTAAGAAGCAGCTGAGGGAGATGGAGCTGGAACTGGCACAAACCAAACTGCAGCTTGTGGAAGCCAAGTGTAAAATCCAGGTTGGTGATTTCATAAAGGAACATCAAGAAAAATAAACAGTCGCTGGTCCAGGATACTCTAATAATTTAGAATATGCTTGCCTAGGTCAGAATCATAAGATATCACCATGTGTGATGAATACATCTTCTATCCTGATCACTCTTTCTAGCATGTATTTTTAACACTGATACAAAAAATACATTATTTTAAATAATATTTTAATAATTAAAGTTATATCTTGTGAGAATTTAGGCATATTCCTTTTTAGTTGACCCTGATATATTTTGCTAAGGTCTATTCTCATTGAATTTAGTCACTTTGGTTGCTGAT
Source organism: Perodicticus potto (assembly GCA_963574655.1). NCBI lineage: Eukaryota > Metazoa > Chordata > Mammalia > Primates > Lorisidae > Perodicticus > Perodicticus potto. Next base: position 25,243 of record CAUYRH010092959.1, read on the forward strand.
CCTAAAAATGAAAGGCCAAACCCTTGGTGCTATCCCTACCCTGACAGCTGAACATTAGCTAACACCCATTCTTTTCCTTGGAGCTTCAGAATTATTTTTTTTTTAATTGATACAGAGTCTCACTTTGTCGCCTTTGATAGAGTGCTGTGGTGTCATAGCTCACAACAACCTCAAACCCTTGGGCTCAAGCGATTCTCTTGTCTCAGCCTCCCAAGTAGCTGGGACTACAGGTGCCGGCCACAATGCCTAGGTATTTCTTTTGTTGTTGTTTTGTGTTTAGCAGGCCCAGGCTGGGTTCAAACCCACCAGCCTCGGTGCATGTGGCTGGCACCCTAACTGCTGAGCTACGGGCACCGAGCTATTTGGAGCTTCTTTCTATTGTTTGCTGATTTTGCCAAATCCCTTTCCCTATTGTTTCCTTCCATATTGGAGGATAACAATTAGAAAAATAGCCCTGGCTTCTGATGGACTTTTCCATTTCATTTCCACCAAGTGTAGAAAGATCCTCATTCACAGCCGTGTCCTGCCATGGCACCAACCCAGATCACACTTGCCATCCTCAGCCACACATCTGCTGTGGACCTTGTATCTTCTCTAGGGTAAAGGTCTTGTCTTTGGAACTGTTAATTCACTCAGGCTTACATTATCAGTAAAAATTCAAGCCTTACGTATGCCTACATGTATTTGTGGTTTTAAAATGTTATCTCAGGCTCGGCACCTGTGGCTCAGTGGGCTAAGGCGCCAGCCATGTACACCTGAGCTGGTGGGTTTGAATCCAGCCCCGGCCCGCCGAACAACAACGGCAGCTGCAACCAAAAAATGGCCGGGCGTTGTGGTGGGAGCCTGTAGTCCCAGCTACTTGGGAGGCGGAGGCAAGAGACTCGCTTGAGCCCAGGAATTGGAGGTTGCTATGAGCTGTGATGCCATGGCACTCTATCCAGGGTGAAAGCTAGAGGCTCTGTCTCTAAATAAATAAATAAATAAATAAATAAATAAATAAATAAAATGTTATCTCAGGTTGCAACCTGAACCTAAATATGGACTTCTGCCTAA
>CAUYRH010092962.1:0-15343 GCA_963574655.1 Perodicticus potto
TATCTTTCTCTGCAGAAGCATGGAAAGCAACCAGACATGGATCACAGAAGTCACCCTGCTGGGATTCCAAGTTGGTCCACCTCTGCCATTTTTCATATTTGGACTTTTTTCTCTTTTCTATATACTCACTCTTCTAGGAAACGGGGTCATCCTTGGGATTATCTGCTCGGACTCCAGACTGCACACCCCCATGTACTTCTTCCTTGCACACCTGGCCATTACTGACATGTTCTATGCTTCCAACTATTTCCCCAAGATGCTGGCAAATCTAGTGAGCCAGAAGAGAACCATCTCCTTTGTTTCATGCATAATTCAGATGTTCTTGTATTTAGAATTTGCAGGTATGGAGTGTCTCATTTTGGTGGTGATGTCCTATGACCGGTACGTGGCCATCTGCCATCCCCTACATTACACTGTCATCATGAGCTGGAGAGTGTGCACTGTCCTGGCCATCTCTTGCTGGGTGTTTACCTTCCTCTTGGCTCTGGTCCATTTGGTCCTCATCCTGAGACTTCCCTTCTGTGGGCCTCATGAAATCAACCACTTCTTCTGTGAGATCCTGTCTGTCCTCAAACTGGCCTGTGCTGACACCAGGCTCAACCAGTTGGTCATCTTCACAGCCTGTGTGTTCCTCCTGGTGGGGCCCCTCTGCGTGGTGCTGGGCTCCTACTCACGCATCCTGTTGGCCATCCTGAGCATACGGTCAGGGGAGGGCAGCAGAAAGGCCTTCTCCACCTGCTCCTCCCACCTCTGTGTGGTTGGGCTCTTCTTTGGCAGTGCCATCATCATGTACGTGGCCCCCAAGTCCCACCATCCTGAGGAGCAGCAGAAGATCCTTTCTCTTTTTTACACCCTTTTCAATCCCATGCTGAACCCCCTGATCTACAGCCTGAGGAGCGCAGAGGTCAAGGGGGCCCTGAGGAGGGTGTTGAGGAAGGAGAGGCCCACATGAGAGGGTTGGGGAACCTGTAGCCTCGGGGCACATGTGGCCCTCCAGATCCCCAAGTCTGGCTCCTTGGTCAAATCTAAACTTAATAGAATCAATCTCTTTATTAAAAATATTTCTGCTGTACAATTTGATCACATTTAAGGATAAAGAAGGCCGCATTTGGCCCTGAGGGAGCAGGTTCCCCACTCCATTAAAGTAACTATAGATAAAACATATAAAGAATGCTTGCAAATTAATAAAAAGTTAAACCACATTTTATAAAATGGGCACTTGAGCAGAAATTTCTCAAAAGTAATTCATGGGGTTAATAAATATATAAAAGGCTGCTCCTCGCCATTGGTAAGTAAATGTAAATTAAAGCCATCATCAGATACTATTTTTATTCCCACCAGAATGCCTACATTTTAGTGAATTTTTCATCATCAAAGTTATTGTAAATCTATTCCAATTATCAGGAAATAGTCAATAATAACAAAGTTCATCCCCATGAGTCACTATAGAGAAGAGCTTAGTACATGACCTCCAGATCAATAGTGAGTGACTTTTTCCTCAGAAGAACCACAGAAAAGTGTACAAAACAGTGAAGACCATCTTCTCTGTTGTAACAACTCAACTCTAGCCAAAACAGACATAATTAAAGTGTAAATGAAGGGCTATGCCTGCATTCTAATAAAACTTTATTTTCAAATAAAAGTGACTGTTCAAAGGGGCCTAGGGTCAGTACATCACCCAATATTTGTTCTAAATCTTCAAGCTTGTTTAGTTCCACCTAATTCAAAGTTAAGGATCCTACCTGGGTGGAGCATCAGGGGCTATGCAATATGGTTAGATGTCATTTACGGACAAGACCCACTGGTCCCTCTGGAGCCCTTCTAGAGTAAGTCTTTTCCTCTTAATGACTTCTGAAATATACCATGACTTTAATGGTGGATGGACTACAAACCCTCATGTGTTCTTCATCACATTTCTTCATCACATTAACAATTCAATGAAAGCAAACACAGAGACATCCTGCACAGATAAATTTTTTAACTAGTGGATTTGTAAGGATCTTAGATTTTATTTGTTTCATTTTTGAATTTGTAGCCATTTTGTTAGCAGCTCTTCATACTTTGATATTGACTTTTCATTATCTATTCAGAGCCATTCTCATCTCAGCAAGGATTACTAGCAAATATAATTCTTGACCCTTATCTGGTAGGTGATCATAATTTAGCCTGAAGCAGAACATTGGGAGGAGCAACTTCTCAATGACTAATCTCAAGACAAGTTGGAGTTCTTATGGTTTATGAACCTTTACCATGTAAAGAAGGAAATCATATATAACCTTACACAACAGGAAAATTCTAAAGCTGATACTTGGTCTGATATTCACAGACCTATTTATCTTGCTTTCAGTAATCTCAGAACATTTTTAATCTATCTGACTTCTTTATTCCCCCCAAACTGATATGTCGTATAAGATTATGTGTTACGGTTTTCTTCTCTCTTTCTTAGTTCTCCTCAGCCAATTTTGAATCAACTCACCCAGGACTTCATGTTACTGTCCACAAATTTCCTCTCAGTTTCCACCAGCTCCCTTATAGCACAATACTCTACTGATAAATTGCTGTGCAACATTTGATTGATAACAGAATTTTGCCATCTTTCGTAACAAGATTTGAACACTTCTGGCTACCATCTGTCTTTCTCAAACCATTTATTATACAGGAAATATGGAAAGGTAATTTGAAAACCAAAGAAGAGTTTGCTGATGCTTAGGATTCTTAATTTTTATATAATTCCATATTTTTCATAGACTTTATTGTCTTTTTCAATTTTAAGTTTTATTTATTTATTTCAAATTAATGTTAGGGTACAAATTTTTAGGTTACATTGTTCTCACTTCCAAGGTAAAGTTCAAATTGTAGAAGAGCCCCTGCACCCGGGGTGGGGGTGGTGGTGCTGCACCCTCACAGTGTGCACATTGGGAGCTCACCTCGTGTTGGTTCTCTCAATTCTTGGTTCTTTACTTTTGACTGGGTTAATTCAAAAGATTTGTCTGCTCTGAAATTCTCTCTTCAGCTTGGTCTCCTCTAGTTTTAAAAATTTCCACTGTATTTTGTATTTCCCTAAATAAATTTCATTTCCAGAAGTTCAATTTGTTTGTTTTTAATATTTTTATGTTTTCACTCAACTTTTCCTGAATTATTTTTCTGGTTTCTCTGAGTTGGTTTTCCATTTGATCTTGGATCTCCTTGAGTTTCCTTACAATCCACAGTTGGGATTCTTTTTCTGTCATTTCAGTATTTTCATTGTGTTTGGGACCCATTGCTGGACTAGAGTGCTTCTTTGGGGGGTATTGTTTCACTCTGAGTTTTCATACCCTTCAGCAGTCTTGTGATGATTTCTTCTCACCTGGAGCATCTATTGCTTCTTGTTTGGGGATTTTCTTCAGTTTAGAAGGGCTTTCTTCTTTCTCCTCACTCTTAAGGGTGTTGCTGTGGCACAGGTTTTTGGTAAGGGCCATAGGCTTTACTTGTAGGTGCGTTGATGGGGAATTTGGGTTCTGGATGTTGCCTTGGGTAGAGATTTCCTCAGTGTGCTGCTTTTCTCAAATGTTAGTTATATTTCAGCTGTGGTGCTGGTGTACTATACACATGGGTAGATTCCCTGTCTCTTGTTCACAAGGGGAGATGGAGGTCTTTAAAATCTTTAAAATCTTTTCTCTTTCTCCAGCCCTGTGGTCTTCTTAACAGTATGCATTGTATTAGGGCATTGAGTTTAATCTCTGAGAAAATGGGTGGTATTTATGGGTAAAAGCCAGCCAGGCCCTGCAGGATTAAATTAGTGAATGCTGTAATGGGTTGTACAAGTCGTCTTCCCTGCAAGTAGCTTACAGGAACGAGCCAGCAGATATATTATTTTTTTGAAACTGTGCCCAGCTCTTGTCAACCAGGAGAAGCACCCAGATGCCCCAGGTGGTGGGCAGGGCCCTGGGGCTCCAGGCAACCCCTTACTCTCCACCACCGCAGAGGAGGGAGAGGAGTGAGGTGTGTGGGTCTGGATCGTGGAATCCTGCATTCATGTTCCACAAAAGTGGGCACAGAGCTGTCTAGGCAAGGGTCAAGAGTCAGTTCCCACGCTACTGCGGAAAGCCCCAGGGAGGGCTGAAGCAGCCCCACTAAGCCAAAAAGTGCACTCATGGCAGAGAGCCAGTGTGAGAGTCAGTCTGGCTGTCTGGGGTGGGTTTCGATCTTCTCCCTCTTCCCTTGCTCCCTGTTTCTCCCTCTTCTACTCGCCTGCAAGCAGCAGCCCAAAGTAACTGAGCTCACCAGCAATGGTGCTATGGGCTGGGAGCTTCCCTGCCCAGAACCCTGTCCCAGACCAAAAGTGAAGCTTTCCTATTGGGGTAGGTGCTCCCCACATGTGCTGCCCTCAGATCAGATCCACACTGCACACTCCTTTTAGTTCTGCCTGCCTGAACTTCCTTGCCTTCTAAGATTAGTTCCCAAATCTCACCTCTGTGGCACTGAGAAACACAATTGAGTCCTGGGGATAGGGAATCTGGCCTGTCCTCTGATCCCCCAAGTTCAAGCCCTGACTGTGTCAGTGAGAAACATGCTGGTCCCAAGTTGCCTGTGCTCAAGGAGGCTTAACGTCTCTCCACTCTGAGGTATGCTCTGCTCTGCTGGAGCAGCCAAGGGAACAGCCATAGGGAGGCCTGGCAGGCAGGGAGCCTATGGTCTGAGCACCCCACCATCCTCTGTGGGTCTGTAAGAGGAAAGGAACAAGCCCCACTCTCTGTGGAAGCCTCAGTGTGGTGGGTGTGCCAATATAGGGGAGGTAGCCTCTCTGAAAGCCCAGGTTCAATCACCCCTTGGGACACCCATGGCAATCAGATCACAGGGGAACTGCCATGGCTGTACTAGTCATTGTGAGGACAGGAGGGAGAGGGAGGAGATGAGTCTGAATGGAGGACTCCGCTCTGCTTTGTCCCTTTCCCTGAAGGTAACCTCCTCAGAATGTCTAAGCCTTAGGATCCCATATTCCCCCAGAACCCACCAGCCCCTTGTGACCACTGCAATCTAGGCAGTGTTTGTGTGGGGACCATTAACAAGAAAGATGAAGGGTTGAAGCTACCCAGGGAGGACCAAGCACACAATGGGTGGAGAAGCAAAATGGTGCCTGCTGTCTCGGCTCAGGTCTGAGATGATGGGAAGTGACCAGGAAGGGGCTGGAAGCCCAGTGCGTTCAGTTCACAGAAGCAGAAGCTTTTGGGCTCGTGAGGATAGCTGAGCTCCTCAGCAGCTCAGGAGCCTGCAATCTCCCAGAGGGGTGAGGGGAGAAGAAACAAATCCCCTACCTGCCTTTTCCATGGGGCTCCTAGTTCCCCTGGGCTTGATCTCTGCTGAAATCTTTCGCCTTCCTATTCTCTGCAACTTTTTCCTATGGGATTTTTATGAGGTTCTGTCACTTTTCCCTCACAAGTATACCTGAGCTACAGTTTCTTTTTTTTTTTTTTTCATCTAAAACTTTCCTTCTTTCTGAGATAATCTGGTGACCAATATTTCCAGTCAGCCATCTTGACCTAGCCCCTAAGTATATTTATAAAACAAACAAAAAGAGAAAGAAAGCAAAGATTCAAGTTATATGGAAAAGTTATTTCTGTCTCAGAAATAGGAAAATGTTCAAAGAAAATTTAGGCTCGGGTGTAGGGATCATAATTAATAGTAGGCAGCAAACACTCCTCTTTCAAAATGGACTTTCATTTAGAAAGGTTCATCACTACTGATACAGCCAAGTATACTTTGTCATAGTTATTCTTGATGAGATATAAAATGTTAAACAAAATATATGTTAACACTCAGGTCAAAGACTTTCCACAGGAAATACTTTTGCTCTATTCACTACAAAGATTAAAAGCTAATAATAAAACATAATGGCATTTCTTTGTATCCAACACATGCTGTGTTAAATGTCATCATGTTGTCTTCAGTAGAATATATAAAGTTGTGTGAATTATGCTAAGGTGAACAGAAATGCCCCAAAATATTATCCTTAGCTCTATCCAGGTGATGCTGAGTCCTATTTTTTTTTTTGAGATATTCTCATATGAAAGATTAACAACAAAAAATACTAAAAGTAAAAGATTATTCAAACAATATCTTAAATCAGTCTAATAGTAAGTGATTTTGCCTATCAGAGAAGGCAGACCAATTTAAGTTGGGCTAGGTGAAGAGGGCTCCATGAGTGTTTTGAAGGATTGCTATTATGGATGAAACAAGGCTCAAAGTGACTTGAGGAAGAAATAAGAATTCCAAGAGCAGGAACTAGTGGGGATTAGTACTTGAGTGAAATAGACAGTAAATGTGTGTTGGAGAACAAGGAGGGAAGTGGAGAAAAGTTCCAGTAGCTACACAGATTATTTTCAGAGAAAAATAACCTCATTTTTCTTCCTTTTACATTTGTTGTGTGCTTTCCAATATTACTTTTGTTTTGAAGTGCTCTTTCTAGTACAATTTAAGAACAAGTCTCTGTAGAGAACTAGATTAAAAACAGACAATAAGAAAGAACTTGAAGGATTTTATAATCATTAGACATTATCAATTTGTGCAAAAAAAAGAGAGAGAGAGAGAGTGAAAGATATAGATGAAAAGAAAAACATGCTAATTTTTTTTGTAGGCCTCACCCAGAATGAGAAAATAAAATGTGACAAACTCAACAACAAAAATCCCATTTAGAAGTGAGCAAAAGACATAAATAAAAGTGTTTTCTAACTATCAAAAAAAAGAAAAGCAAATGGTAACAAAAATAGGAAAAATGCTCATCCTTACTAATCATCAGAGAAATGCAAATCAAAACCAAAATGAGAGATTGTCTCATGCCAGTCAGAATGGCTATTATTAAAAAGAGAAAAAGTAAGAGATGTGGTAAAAAGGGAACACTCATCCACTGTTGGTGGGAACGTAAATGGGCACAACCTCTGTGGAAAGCAGTATGCAGAGTTCTCAAAGAACTAAAGTAGAACTACCCAGTAATCCCAAAGGAAAAGGAACCATCATATCAAAAAGATCCCTGTTCAACACAGCACATCACAATAATGAAGATGTGGAACCAACCTATGTCCATCAGCAGATGACTGGAAAAGAAAACATGGTACACACATGCACTGGAATACCATTCATCACATATACACACTGGAATACCATTCATCCCATACACTCACTGCAATACCATTCATCACATATACACACTATAATACCATTCATCACATACATGCACTGGAATACCATTCATCACGTATATACACTATAATACCATTCATCACATACATGCACTGGAATACCATTCATCACGTATACACACTATAATACCATTCATTTCGTATACACACTATAATACCATTCATCATGTATACACACTGGAGTACCATTCATCCCATACACTCACTGGAATACCATTCATCACATACACGCTCTAGAATGCCATTCATCACATATACGCACTGGAATACCATTCATCACATACACCCACTGAAATACTATTCATCCATTAAGAAAAAGAATAAAATATGTCCTTTAGGTAGAACAGAGGGCTATTGTCTTAGGTCAAAAAACTCAGACTCAGAAAGACAAATACTGCATGTTCTCATTTGTATGTGGGAGCTAAGTAATGTGCACACGTGGACAGTGAGGATTGGAGCAGTGGGAGAGGAGAGGATGATGAGAAATTATCTGATGGATGTCATGTACACGATCCCAGTGATGGATGCACCAGAAGCCCTGACTTGACGTGATGCAGTCTATCCATGGAACATGATTATGCTTGTACCTGATTAATTTATACAAATAAAAAATAAGAGATCTGGAGATATTTCAGATGAGGGCACAGTGAAGAAAACTGAAGGAAAGGTCAAATTATACCTGAACATCCCAGTTTAAAATATTTTTAAGTGAGAAATCTGGAGTGGTTATTTTTCAGTAGCGCTTTTTCCACTGGGAGAAATCTATTTCTCTGAGATAATGACTTAACAGGATCCATGGGACCTCCAAGTATGAAAGCTCAATAAATCACAAACTCTGGGCTGGGAGCCTATGCTCAATGCTTAGAGGGCTGGCCCCGAGCACCGAGGGTGTGGGTTTGAACCTAGCCCAGGCCTGCTTAAAAAACGAAAAATAAAAAAATCACAGACTCTGTTCTACAGTGAACCAGGAGGAACCAAAAAGTGAGAAAATTTGAAGACTGATAAAATGAGTATCAGGGGAAATTAATTTATGGCATGATCTTGATTGTTACATTTTCTGTGCCAAGGTCTTGCCTCTTTAAAAGAAATCAAGTCCCCTTCCAATTGCAAAGAAACACATACTACACATCCCGTGGGAATGCTGAAAGAACACAATGAATCAAATGGAAATGAACTCATTGCTTCAACCAATGTTAGGAAAACAGCAAATTCTTTAACTCTCTCTGGGAAGAATGTGATTAGATGTATTAGCCCAGGATTTTGTCCTGGGAATCATTCTTTTTTCCTGTGGGGAATGAGTTATAGTCCAACGACAATAGAAAAAGCCCCAGCTGGCACAAGCAAGTCTACTATGAACCCCACTCTTCAGACAGGGGAACTGAGGCAGGGAGAGCTACAGAGAAGTCATAAAGCTAGTTTGTAGCAAAGCCAGGACCTGAACCCAGGCAAGAGAGAGCTAGAATTCATGTCTGTTTGTTGTTTCTAAAACTATGCTACTCACTAGATCAAGCGGAATGTCAAGGCCAAATACCGGAGATGGTAAGTAATTTTGAAGTGCAAAGATTTGAGAAATCTGTGCTTCCTAGAACCCCACCTTTGATGGCCCCAGGGCTCCCACTCTGAGACAAGGATCAATAGAAACCTTTCTTTTAAGTCAGGGCTAAATTTCCTAAATACAAAAGATTTAGTTTCCCTTTTGTTGGGCTACTTAGCAAGGGAGAGTTGCCCTTATAGTTTTAAAGCATTTTTTTTTCTTTACTACTGAAATGAAGTTACTTTAGAGATTCTTTACTATTTTCTTAACTACAGAAATGAAGTTATTTTAAAGATTCGAAACTGGAATGACGTTCTGATTGGCCCTGTTACTCACCACTTACATCCTTATTCAGAGATCATCTTGTCTTTGATCATCGTTAAGTTTATTATACTCTGAAAGGACAGAAAAATATATCCAAGAAGTTTTTCTCCCTTGTTGTATTCACGGAAGTTCATTCTAATGTGTAGCAAGAGTGGATACTTAAATCTTCATTTCAGGTAACTGTTTCTTTATTCTATCTACCCCAGACTTTCTCTAAGAGGAACAAAAATCTGACTTCTTGAACTGTGAAATGAAAATGCAAGATCATACCAATAACTAAAAGGAAAAATCCTTGTACTATATTTTTTCACCTTAGCCATACAATTGCCCTGATGAATAATTTGTGCGCAGACAGTCACCATTATAGACGTTTCTCCTTGTGGTCTTTGTTACAACACTGTTAACAAACAAAATTGAAATCTGGAGTTAAAGATGGTTTGGTTGTAGTTCACATATGATGATAATAGTTTTTTCACTAAGAGTCTATTTGGCACTTTATTTATTTCTTCCCTTTAGAAATAGTTTATTCTAGGATACTGGTTTCTTACCATAAAGGTAAGACATATAAAACCCTGATTAACTTAATTATGAATTTAGACTGGCCAAATAATTGTACTCATTTGGCATCTAATAACTTGCTTTTTTTGACTCCTGAGGCATCCAAATGCTGCCACCCTAAGTCACTGGTCTCGGAGCAGTAGGAGTCCAGGTGTGCACAGCACAGAAGGAGCTGCGTGGGCCCCCGAATACACAAAATATCCACGTCCCTGGAAGTATCAGGGATGAAAAGCTCTCTGAACTCTCCTTTTAAGCTTGATTCAGTGGGACATCAACACAATATATTACCAAATGTCATTGTGCCTTAGAATTCCATTGTCCAGAACACAGAACAGTTTCCGACTTCAAATATCTGCCAGTTGGAAGTTCTATGTATATATATCCTTGAACTGTACTCTGCTTGCATGAATCTAAAGGCAAGCAATTAATATGAAGACAAAGGTGTATCTATCAGCTCAAATAAAATTCATTCAATTATATTTGGGTAATTTTGCAAGGTATTTTGTTTACCAGATTTTGTTGCTATTTCTGGGAGCTCCGGGGAAGTGTCCAGCCAAGACTCTGCAACTTAGTTTAACACAGTCTTCTCATGTTAAGAGAAATACCAAATTTAGGAAGGCGTACATGTGGAAGTTATCCACATTAAAGGGACCAAAAGCCCCTCTACTTTCCTGTTTATTGGAACTTGATCAAATGTGTCTGCTAGTTGGCACACTGGCTACACATACAAACATAAATACAGGGAAATCACAGAGGCCAACTTTGCCATGGGTGCCTTGAGGAAAATGTAGCAAGGACAAGTTCTTTGTGAGTGGGCCTCAATATATGATTCCTACTGATATGCAAGCTGATTCTAAATGACTTTTCTAAGAAAACAGCTTTCTAGACTAGATGACAGCTAAGTCTCCTGCCACTCCGGATTGTGCATTTCAATATATTCTCTTCATCATAGTTTTAATTCTTTGGTTTTCTAATTTGAAATCCCCAGAAGTTACTTTACAGATAAGAAAATAAAAAAGGCACTGAGATATACTTCTCTGTATGACCAGCTTCCCATTTTTTGACCTGTGCAACCTTAAAACTTTGTCTTGAGTATGCTCTCGTTCACAAGCTGATGGCCGTCACAATAATTTTCAACCCCACATAATATCTTGTACTTTCGGATAATCAAAAATCGTGATCATTTTCTCCATCAAGATAACTCAGAAAATAAGCATGTCTTTTGTAAAGAAAAATAAGTTTTTTATTTCCTCCTTCTTTTAAGGGGTTGATTCTTTTTCAGATTGCAGTGACGTATTTCTCCCATTTTAGCATCTGAGGAAATCTTCTCACATGGGGGATTCCTGTGAAGACTAGGTGAGTAATACTTTCTAAATAAGTAGGAATCGTGTGCAATCTTAGTGACCTAGGACTTTGTGGACTTTTCCAAAATAAAAGTGTCCTGTTTTTGTCTCTGATACTGCATAATATTTGTTAGAAAACAAAGGAGCAACAACTTATGCAAAAAGTAGATCTATGCAGAATCTGACTTTAGAGATAATGGAGGTAAGCGGTCACATGTTTAACTTACAGCATTTTTCTATATAAATGTAATAGACACCAAAAGACGTACAGTAATTTTCCCTTATCTACAATAACTGTTCTATTTTCAATTTAATTGTTCTATTTTCACCTTAGTTATTGTTGTTAATCTCTTACTGTGCCTAATACATAAATTATACTTTATCACAAGTAAATACATGTGGAAAAAAGCGTGGCAGGTAATTCAGTAGCATCCACAGTTTCGGCTATTTCACAGGGGATCTTGGGACATATCCCCTGAGGATGATGGGGGATTAATGTATGTGTAGAAATAGGTTTATATCTTAAAATACAAATCAGAGGCATATTACACACACATGCATTGAATCTGTGTGGGTGGTTATTCATTTTACTGTATAATGAATTATATTACTGTTTCTTGTGGTATTCTGTGATATTAAAATAGCCATGTGTATTTAATCTTTCCCTACCTAATAAACTTTTATGTCCATTCTAAATTTTAAGAAACGTGTACAGTTTCCACAGACTACATATAGCCTCTTGCTCCCCGTGGTCGAGGCATGTGGGATTCTTTCTCTTCCCACACCTCATCAGGTGTTTCCTGCCCAGAGTCTCAGCCTTCACTGCCCCTTCCTCCTGCCTGGTCAGGGCCAACTCCCCTTCACGCTTTAGGACTCACTCAGGCCTCCTCCCAGGAGAGACCTCCCTGGCCGTCCCATCTAATGAGCCCCCTCAGATCCAATCATTTCTGTCATTTCACCCAGCTCATTTCCCTCACAGAACTTTTCAGTAAACAATTACCTTACTCACCTGTGTACTGCTGGTGTGTAGAAGTGGTAAGCAGCCACGCCCCCTCTCTTCTCTAAGTCATGGAAAAAGCAAATTGAGAAAAAAACACAGGAATCAGGTGGAAATTGATAATATATATTTTCCTGGTGATGTTTATTAAAAAGACATTTTTCAGCAAATGAAAATCACAACCAGTCGCTGACCCCCCTCTCCAAATGGGGCAGAACTAGCTCCTGTACGCTTTATGCACAAAGAGGTGGAATGCATGTGGCCACAATGAGAGCAGGGGAGGGGCAGCCTCAATTTCTCTTTGTTATTTCACAAATTATAGAAATCAGGGAACAGAGAGGACAGCTAGGTATATTTCAAAATGATTCCATCTGGGGGAAAGAAGTTTCCTACCTTAAATGCAAATGTGAGGAGAGGGAGAAAAGTGATCTGTCCCCTTTTCATGGTGCTTCCTTCTTGTCCCTTGCTGTGCCCCCACACACAGGACAGCAGCTGGAACAGATCATGCTCTTGAGGATCAATTGTTAAGGGATGGATGAAATAGAAATCAAAACTATATAAGCTTGTTCCTTCATGGAATTGACAAAGATTCTAATTGGGAATGCTTTGCACAGATCGTGTGGCAAGGAGGGCTGATTCTCACACACTGTCAGTGAGAACTGAAATTGGTCCAATTTTCTAGGGGGAAGCAACCAGTAGGTATCACAACCTTTGAAAAGTCTGTATCTTTAGCATTTGCAATTTCGCTTTTCAAATATGTCCTAAATAAATGATCGTGAACATAGATAAATCTTACAGTTAGAAGAGTATTTATCGTGAGCCGGGCATTGAGGCTCATGCCTGTAATCCTAGCACTCTGGGAGGCTGAGTTTGAGCTTGAGACCAGCCTGAACAAGTGTGAGACCAGTCTCTCCTAAAAGTAGAAATACTAGCTGTGTGTAGTAGCACATACCTGTAGTCCCAGCTACTCCGGAGACTGAGGCAAGAGGATCACTTGAGCCCAGGAGCTCGAGTTTGCTGTAGCTGCTCTACCCAGGTCGACAGAGTGAGACTGTCTCAAAATAAAAAGATTTATCTTAACACTGCCAAATTTAAAACAAATAGGAACAAAAAATTCCAAAAACAAGACATTCAATAAATTCTGATATAACAGAATACTGTACTACTTTAAATAATATCTATAAAATATAGTTTTGATGAGTCAAAAATATACAGTTCATTGAGAGCAAATCATAACTTAGAAATATTCTGTATAATAAAGTCCCATTTTAAACATACAAATTGGAGGGTTTATGTATTTGCTAAAATTTTAAAATATTGAAATTATTTTTAATATTATTCTGTTAGATTTGACGTTTAGCCTGATTCAAAAATAAAAATATTCCGCCAGCTATTTTTGGAGAACATGTGAAGGAAGTAAAAAAAGAACAGCTCTAGGTTCTATGGTTTCTCTGAGTGACTGCGCCATCCACCCCTCTCATGGCCCTTGGTCTCCCTCTGCTGGTTGCACAGAGGAAGCTCCCTAGAAAGAACTAACCAACTGGTCCTTGCTACAACCCCTGTGCCCTGCTCAGGATCCAGGCCAACTGCAATAGGCTGCTGCCATGGTTAACAGGTGATGAGGAAGAAGCCAGTTAGTGGATTTGATGGCAACTTGAGATGCCCAATCTGGAAAGATATGGTAAAGACAAAGGATTCTGTCACACTAGAAAATAAGACCAGCTCTGAGATTTGTCCCCATATTAAAGTTATGATAGAGAAAAGAGAAAAAAATCCAAACAAAATGCAATTACAATACAGCTATCACAATTAACTATAACCACTGTTAATGTAAATTGATTTTCGTATTTACGTGTCTTACTTTATTTTTTTTTTCTTGAGACAAAGTCTCACTTCATTGCCTCAGTAAAGTACAGTGGTGTCACAGCTCACAGCAAGCTCAAACTCTTGGGCTCAAGCAATGCTCTTGCCTCAGCCTCCCAAGTAGCTGGACTACAGGAGCCTGCCACGATGCCTGGCTATTATTTTTTTTTAAGAGATGAGGTTTCACTTTGGCTCAGGCTGGTCTCAAACCTGTGAGCTCAGGCAATCTATCTGCCTTGGTCTCGCAGAGTGCTAGGATTACAGGCCTGAGCCACTGCGACCAGCCTAAATGTCTTACTTTAAAAGGTCTTGGAAATGTCACATGCCTAATTGTATTTAATATATACACATAAGTTCATCAAATGTAATTAAAGAATGCTTTCACTAATGCCTAATTTTCAGTAAGAGACGCTGAGGAAGAACTCAGTAAAACTACAAACACTAGAAAAAGCGGTACCCAAAGGATCTTCCAGGCTCAGCCAGCTACTAAAAAGCAGGGTCTTATCTCAGGAAATTTTAAAGAAACTACAAAATTGATGGCCATCCAAGGTGGGTCACACCTAGAATTCCAGCACACTGAGCGGCCACAGCAAGAGGATTGCTTGTGGTCAAGAGTTTGTGACCAGCCTGGACAACATAGCAAGACCCTGTTTGTACAAAATATGAAAAAGAAGTAGCTGCATGTGGTGGCATGCACTTGTAGTGTCAGATAGTCAGGAGGCTGAGGCAGGAGGATGGCTCGAGCCCAAGACTTTGAGGATGCAGTGAGCTATGACTGTGCCACTGCACTCTAGCCAGGGAGACAGAGCAAGACCCCATCTCTTGTGAAAAAAAGATCAAAACATTGACAGTTATTTAGAAGGGATTTCAAATGTCAAATAAGTAAGAAGAAATGTATGTGAGAAGGTCAATGAGGTCATTAGGTAGTAAGTAGGCCCAGAAAAAACAGGGTCCTAGTCGCTTCATATCTTGGACAGATAAGGGTAGAAATCTAGGATCTGAAAGAGCCTCCCCTGTGACATGTGAGGTTTATCTCCCTTTAAAATGTGCTAATAATCAAGCCTCCCTCCCTGGAAGAGAAGGAAAAAAACATGAATCCTCCAAACAACACCAGTGCATGTATGTATGTGTATCCTTTTATTGGGCATATTATAATAGGTAAGATATCCTGTTTGACCACTATGTTTTATTATATATTAACATTTTCTATATAATAGCATATACTGTCTCTTACTATTCAAATGATGCAACAGAATTTTTTCTCATTTTTATGATCACATCTAGTTACATTTGGCAAATTCTGAAAATAAATTATTAAAAAATCTGTCCACAGTGACACATTTGTAAATTTTCCCTCTGTTACGTTCAGTCAATGTTTGGCATTTCTGATGGATCCACAGTTCTGACCTTCCTGTTCCGATGAGGATTTATCTTTCTCTGCCACAAGAGCATGGGAGGCAATCAGACGTGGATCACGGGAGTCACACTGCTGGGATTCCAGGTTGACCCTGCCCTGGAGCTGTTCCTATTTGGACTTTTCTCTCTCTTC
>CAUYRH010092963.1:0-86920 GCA_963574655.1 Perodicticus potto
GTCTGAGTGTATATGCCCTTTTCGAGTTTATATGTTGAAATTCTAACTCCTAAGGTGATGGTATAAGGAGATAGATAGGGGTATTTAGGAGGCGATTAGATTATGAGGATGGAGCCCTTATGGACAAGATTAGAAATCTGATAATTAGACTTCAGAACTAGCCCTCATCTCTTCTGCCAGGTGAGGTAATAGCCAAAAGATGGCATCAAGGAGGCAGGCCCTTACCAGATTTAGAATCAACCGAGTGCTTTGATCTTGGACTTCCAGCCTCCAGCACTATGAGAAATACGTGTCTGTTGTTTACATGCCATGAAGTATATATATGGCACTGTGTTACAGCAACTGAAAAAAGTACTTGTGCAGGATGAAGAGGGCAGGTGAGGGAGTTTAACCATAAGTTGAGAACACTTAGACCCCTTCTATCCAATCCACATCACCTCAAATGCTTTGGGCTTCTGGTTATCATGGGAACACAGCAAGGTAGTAAAATTTATTTCAGTCTTTTCTCAACTAGAATGCAATTCCCAGTGTCTTAAAATTTTGTTTTGACACAACCTCCCTGCATAGTTTATACTTTCTTCTTTGCACAAAGCAATTTTTCATTATGTGTCCAAAAAGACGTTCAGATGACTAACATTCACACTGACATCATGACTGATCTGTTAAACATGGAAGTAAATAAACAGAATTCTTGAATTTAGCTAACAATTGGTTTGTTCCAGCTTGATCACTTTTGTATGTGGGCTTCTACGAATTCCATTGCACAGAAATCAAATTCAGTTTCATGACTATGTGTTTCAGAATGTTATATTCCCAGAATCAAATGTCCCCTGCTTGCTATTATCAGCCATCTATCTGAATAGTAGATGGAATCAAAACTAGACAATGAAGTGGAAGAGATTGAAGATGTGTGTTTTGAGAATGTTTCCAGAGCTGTCCCCGTGGTTTAGATCCACCAATATTGTTTATACCCTTATCACACTGGGAGAATGATGGAGGCCCTCCACAGAGCAAGAGGTGAAACCCAGCAAAGGGATTGTGGTGAGTTCCAGTGTGATTCTTCATCATTCCAAGGGTGGACCTTTGAGGCACTCTGTAAGTCATGGCTTAGTCATGTGCTTTGGACATGGCAGCTCTCCAGCCCACTCAAGAATCCTTCTGGCTAGAACCTCCACCACTCTTCCCCCGCAGCCGTCAACCAGGCCCCTCCTGCCTTGCCCTAGTCTCTCAGCTTCATGTCATGTCCTCCTGGATGGCTCAAAACCTGTGTTCACCCACAACACTTCCTTAACATTTTCTCCCTTCCTCTATACAGAAAGATTTTTACAAGTCCCAGAGTTTTCAGAGTGAGCCCCCAAATAAAATTTCTAGATTTAAAGAAACAACCTTTTGGAATAATTGTATATTTGTCCCTGATTTGTCCCCTTTCTTCTGAAATGGGGAAATGGACACTCAAGGGCTGCTTCTACAGTATTTCTTTTCATTGGCTGCCATCTCCCAACTCTCTGATTTATTGAGCGTCATTCTCCTCATCTATCTCGTCTCCCCAGGGAGGATGCTGTTCTCTTCTTTCCAGCCTTCCTGGGAGATGAATCTTTTTTTTTTTTTTCCTACTCTTTATTTCTTGTTAAATCTGGAAAGCTTTCTGTCTCTCAATCCAAACCGCTGCATCCCATTCTTTTTCACTGCGTGCTAGTAAAACGGGAAATGTGTTTCTTCTGCCCAGTGAAGCATTCCAATGGCTTCTTGGAAACATAGCCAATACAGAAATCAAAATCCTTGGCAGTTTATTTTCAAGGTCTCGAGGTCCTCGGTCTCTTTTTCAACCCTCTCCCTTCTTCTTTATTAAACTCAGCATGATTAAATATAATTAGCTAGCCTGGGTTGAGAGCCCATCATCTAGGTTCAGTTCCTTGCTCTGCCCTTAAACCAGCTGTGTGGCCTAGGTCAGATTGCTTATTTATTTGGTTCGTTAGTTTTCTTGTCTGTAAAGTACCTATCTTGTATGGTGGTTTTTAACACTAGGGATGTTCAATTTAGACGAGTGCCTTACAAATGGGAAGGGCCCGGTAAAGGTTAACTATTATTATTTTTATTCATACTTTCACTCAACAAATATTAATTGTGTAATTAGAATTGTAGCAATGGTGATAACTCATGATTAGAGGAACTTGGAGTTGCCCTAAGGCCTTGCCTAAAACACTCATTGCTCTGAAGGGAGTGTGGTTTTTCTACTAACGTTGTCTAATGCCTTGAAGTTCAGAGCCAAATGACCACGAAGCCTCTCTTGTTTAAAGCACCATGACCCTCCACCCCACGGGCCCAGTAAGGAATTCCTGTATGGTGAGTCCCCCTCACATATTGCTCGTGAGGCTCTTAGGCCAGTGTGTCTGGGAAAGTTTCAGGCTGGAGGCATCAAGGACTATTAATGTGCAGACGCAGGATCTGTCAAGAATACGAACTGTGGTGCAACAAAAACCACCTGCGTGGCTTGTGATGTTTTTGAAACAGAGTGCCGGAAAGAAGGGGCCCAGAGCCAAGAAAGGAAAACGGAGCCCTGGATTTGTGTGGGGCTCAGAGCACAGGCCGGAGAGCGGAAGGAGGAGGGGACTGCCGGACTGCCACTGCCCGCCCCACCCCCACTGCTGAGCTTGGGGTCACGTTCTTATGACCCATGGGCCGTGTCAGACTGAGGCGTGCACAGAAGGGAATAGGAAAGGCCAGTGTCTCCCTTAAAACCGAGAGGATGCATCGTCCCCCGGAGTGACTCTCCCACACCCTCTACATCACAACGTAGTAAGAAGTTTCCAAATAGTAACACGAAGCCAGGCTGTAACTGGCTCGGGATGTAACTTGCCAGGATGCAAGCTGGGTGCCTCTCGGACCCTGGGAACTGTAAATCTGGCAGGAAAGCAGTTGGCCTCCCAATTAGAGAACGCTAACAGCCATCTCTCACTGCTTTCCTGAGCTTGCCAGAACACAAGGATGCTGCCACGGGGCTGGGGCAGAGGCGCTCGGCTCAGCGCAGGCAGCGTGTGCTCGGCGGTGGCTCCTTGCGGGGACAGAAAGCGCGCAGCTGACGGACTGGCTGGGCCATTGCGTTCCCGGGCCCGGAGACAGCCTCTGCCAAAGCGGGCCTCATGGCGCTACTGATTGTTTTTCAGAGCCATGAGTTAAAACTGCGTTTTCTGTTCTTAATTTATGCCATGAGAGCCTTGACTGCAAGTTAATTGGGAGCTCGGGAATGGTGGAAAAGCAGCTACCGAGAGCCGCGGTGCTGGCAGAATCCTGGGGCCGGTAGCTGTACTTGCAAAGGCTTCAGGAAAGCGATTCGCTGAATTAAAAAGGGTGAGCCTGGCAAAATAGTTTCCCACCAAGCGACACCGGAGCCAGGCCGGCAATGTCAGGAGCACAGAGATATTACGGACGTTATCCAGACCCGCTTTCCCACCTACGGGCCTATCAACATCCGTTCACCCCACACTCTGACATTTCCTTCACGTCCCTCCCAACCTGCCCAACGCCCTCCAGCCCCCAGCGTTCTGTGCACCGCAAGGGCCAGCCCACCTGCTTTCCTGCAGTGATTGATGAAAACTCTTCTGGTTTTCAAGAGAAGGAGCAGCGGGGTCAGGAGGCTAGACCGCACCTGGATGAGAACTGACAACCGCAAACGCCATGATTGGGGTGAGGAGTTGAAGATAGCCGGAACTCCGGAGCACTTGGCCTAGAAGTCAGTGCTCTGATGGATAAAGGCATTAAAAAAGTGCTTTTTATTTTTTTATCTCTGATGTGAACCATTGGCAATGCAGCAATCTTAAGAGAATGTAAAATTCTTCTGTGAAGCAAATATATCTGTGACTTAAGTGAAATATCTGTTTTTATTAAGAGAGAGATAAGATAATTAAACCTACTTTTTTTTTCTTTTGAAGGTGTTCATTTTGAACGATGTTGACTGTATTACAATTTCATTTGTATTTCGCAAAAATTCCGCAAAGGTTGAGGGTAAGATAATATTATGTCCACTTTTGGGAGGACTGAATTGGAATATTCAAAACCACACATACAGGATCAGCAGAATTAGATTCTAATCCCCATTTGCTGACTGGAAAGTTTGTGTTTTTCATTGAAGCTTATTTTTATTTTTTATTTACTTAGATACCTAAATCTCAGCCTTCCTGAAATAAAACATAATAATGTTTTTATTTTAGATAGAAACATGTATGTTTATTTTAGATAGAAACATATATAGTGTGTGTTTCTTTTCTCTTTCTTAGGATGCATTTAACATGGCATGGTTTTCAGTCAAGCTATACATAATGAGTATTTCTCTTCAGTAAAGAGGCGCTAAATAGGCTTGAAAATATCTAACAAGCATGAAAGAAAACAAAAGCATAAAGAACACTTGATTTCTGAACTGTGTTTCTTGCAGAGATGATTCCATTATTTCAAGAGAAGGAGAATGAAAAGCTAAAGTAAGAATGATCTCAAATTATTATAATTAGTTGCTATTGAGAGTCATGTGTCATGGAGAAATGTCTGGATTCAGAGATGGGCCTTCCCCTGGCATTAACTAGCCCTGGGGCCAAAACAAGGTGGTCAAATCTGTCTCAAAGCTTTAGCTTTCTCACCTTTAAAATGAAAAGATGGACTGAATGAGGAAGAGTCTTTGTGAACCTTTTTGAGGTTCCTACACCAAGAAAGTACTTAAAATATTGGGCTATAAGTTTAACAGGCATTTGCTGAGAATTTTTGTAGCATGTTTCAGGCAATGTGTTAAAATTCTGGAGTTGCAGAGATAATTACTGACCCCTTCTTCTGCTTAGTTTACATGGGTTTGTATTCTGATCCACTGTCTGTGTTTCCATGCTATCTACTTACATTAGTCAGGGTAGCAGAGATTATACTGTGGTAACAAACAACCTCCACGTTTCAACAACTTATCACAGGAAAATTTGTTCTGTCTTCACGCAAAGTTCACCAAAGCTCCACGTAACTCAATAGGAGCTGTCTTCTGATGGTTCCTCCAGGATGCAGAATATTCCAGTCCTTACTGTCTCAGAAGCGATTTCCACACTCTGAGATGTACGAAAAGCAAGTGCATTGATATTTAGTGTTTTCTCTTTAAGCTTTGTTCCAGAAGCAACATATGTAAACCCTCACAGTCCCTTGGCCACTGTCACATGGCTCCACTTAACTGCAAAGATACCTTGGAAGTGAAGTCCATTTTCTATCCAAAAATAAGGAGAAAAATTGAGATTGGTAGCCACTAGGAATGTCTACCACACTGTATCTATATTTGAGAGCCAGAGGCGGTTAGTTCTCATAAACCACAGCAACTAGTGAAGACCAAAAGGAGAGGCAATGGTTGGAGGTGGAATGATTTATAGATTCACAAGCACTGAGGGAGTCAGGGAGGCAGAGCTAAGCAGGACTTTGAAATGTGAGAAAGTGAAGAGAAAATGGGGAACTCCAGATAGGAGGAGGCACAGAGGGAGGGTCTCAGAAGAAGAAACAGAGCAGGTGAGGTATTTTCAGGCCACTACGGGTGAGTGACTCAGCACAGACTCCATTTGCTAAATTATGCAAAAAAAGTCAAGAAATAAAAAACGTGGTAGCATATCAAAATCTTATATGAAGATGTGTCCATACAAGATTTTGTTGTACAAGGATGACCTGGGAAAACCCTGATGCACCATCTCTGCTGATGCCTTCTGAAGGGTGTTCCCAGTGGGCCGTGGGAGTGCCAAGTGTGCCCATCAACCTATCTGGTCAACTCTTTGAAAATCTCAATTTCCTTTTTTTTTTTTTTTTTGTAAAAATTAAGTCAGACTTACTGAAGTATAGTTTACATCTATCACTTTTCTGAGTGAAGTCCTACAACTTTTAATAAATGTGGACTTGTAACCATGAGAACATCAAAGTAAATATTTACATCTCTTGAAAAAGTTCCTTCCTTCTTCTTCCTAGTCAGTACACTTTGTCCACACCCAACTCTTGGCTACCACTGTTCTATGCATTTATATTTTGCTATCATTCACAAGGAATCATACCTTATGTGGCTTTTTGAAGGTTACTTCTTTCATTTAGAATAAAGCATTTCTGATTCACGCATATTGTAACATGCATCAGTAATTCCTTTCGTTTTAGTGCTGAATGCTGTTCCATTGAATGGATGTTCCAGTTTGCTTATTCATTCACCAAATGAAGGATTTTGGATTGTTTCCAGTTTGGGGTAATTGTGAGTAAAGCTGCAACTAACTTTCCCATCCATATTTTTATGTGAACCTATATTTTCATTTCTTTGTAGTAAATACCTAGGAATGAGAATGTGAGGTCCGGTGGTAAGTGGATATTTCACTTTATAAGAAATTTCCGAATGGAATTCCAACATGGTGCATCTTATCTCCAAATTCCAGCTGCTGCTTGCTGTCATGATGCTAAGGAAGTTCATAAAAGCAATGATATATCTAATCCTCATATATTCACGCACTTCACAGTTTCCGGAGCACTTTCTATTATTTTATGTGATCCTTATAGCAGCGGGATGGGAATGATGCCAAATTTAGAGTCAAAGGACCTGGACAAGGCTATTCCAACCTTTATAAATCTTTTTACCTTTTTTGCCTCAATTTCTTTATTTGAATAATGTGAGTGATACTCCTAAGGACAATATGGGAAATGCTGTGATCAAGCACTTAGATTTTCATGTCACTCTTGCATTCAAGACCTAGCTCTGCTGCTTACTCTCTGTGATATCAGTCAAGTTACTCCACCTACCTGAGCTTTGTGTAAAATGAGAATAATAATTACTCTACTGGGCTCTCTTAATGATTCAACAGGATATGTATAAAGCACTTACGAGAGTGATTCCTCCACAGTAAGTGCTATGTAAATAACTTATTGCTATTGTTGACAGGATTATTGCTATAAAGATAGTATGTCTGAGAGCATTCTGCAAGTTGCAAAGCACTCAATGATAGCAAATCATCTACTGATAATATTAGGATTCAATAGATACCATATTAGTGATGCTGTCACTTCTAGCACTTTTTTCGGTGGTGGTGGGGAACAGGGTCTCTCTCTGTCTCCCCACCTGGAGTGCAGTAGTGCAATCATAGCTCCCTGTATCTTCCAATTTGTGGCTCAAGTGATCCTGCTGTATCAGCCTCCTGAGTAGCTGGTATTATAAGTGTCAGCCCCCATGCCTGGCTAGTCAGAATACTTCTACTGGGCTTGAATTCTAAGCTCAGAAATCTTTTTGGCTTATGATATAGTCTCTTTCAAGGATTTTTGAAAAGAATTTCTCTAGTGAGTAAGGCCTGCAAAGTGATAGCACCATCCCCTTGATCTCTTGATTCTGTGCTATCTCCCCATGCATTCATTACGGTAAAGTCTGATGACCATGCTGGAAGGGGATCAATTCTTAAGGCCATGCCTCATTCATCTCAAAGCATATTCTCTAAGGATCACCTGTCTAAAGGCATTTTGGGGGGCTTTCCTCAGAGCCCTTTCCTTCAGGATTTCTGATTTGCTCCTGATGTCACCAGGGCCCTCTTGGCGTGTGACATTGTAATCATCAAAACCTGATCTCTAATCTGGGGGATCTCTTTGGGGTTTAATTGAGGTTAGTAGGATTTTTGTTACATTCTTTCATAAAGTGGCTTTAAATGTAGGGACACATTAGTGCTCAGGTGCCACTTGCACTTGTACACGGTTAATTAAAATAGCTGCCACATGTCTCTCACATCATGAGATGGAACTTTGTCATACATCTATAGATCTGTCTATTTTTAACTTTATTTTGAAATAACTTCAAGGTAAGAGAAAATTTGCAAAAATAGGACTGAAAACTCTTGTATACCATCTACCAAGATTCCCTAGTTTTTAACCATACTCATTTTCACACAGTTTGTGTGTGTGTGTGTGCGCACATGTACAAGCACACTATGAATGTATATATTTTATTGTTTCTGAACCATTTGAGAATAATTTACATAAGCTGTAGTATTTTACCTATTTCCTAAGAAAAATGTTATTCTCTATGTAACTACAGACAGTTATCAAACTTAATAAATGTGGAATTAACACAATCTTTTATTGAATCTATGTTGCATATCCTTTCAATTGTTCCAGTAATGCTTTCAGTCTCATTTTTCCTTAATTACTACTTCAGCTTCCTTCTTCTTCAGTGAGAATGTTGGCTCCCAAACACATCAACATATTTATTCCGTTGCTCAAGTCTACAATATAAAAAGTTTGAGAATTGCTGAAACCAAACCATGACGTATAAAGAAATTACTCAGAAGAGTTTAAGACTAGTTTACAGTTCCCTGTCTTCTAGACCGAAGTGATATTGTCACAGTACTGTGTTCTATAGTCACTTGCAATAGTTTTATTTTTTTTTTGTTGAGTGGGATTATTTTATTTATTTTAAGTACAGTTCGATTTATTTGTTTTGTTTGTGTTTAATTTGTGGTTTTCTGTGACATTTTTGTTGATTTTTTAAAATATTTTCAACATTTATATGTGTCCCAAAGTCAAAACTACTCACAGGACTGTCACCTTATATTCTTACTCTTCTCAAAGGTGACCAACTTTGTTTAATTTAATCTTTCTTACTTTTCTTTATGTTATAAAAGGATTTATGTGCATTTTCTAATTTTTCGTTCTTTCATACACTACAGATGACATACATAGTCTTTTAACTAGTTTTTTACAAAGATGCAATGTGACTGTGGGTTGAACCTGGCCTTGGCCTTGCTCTTTCTGTGGGTTCATGATCCTTTAATACTGTGGCTATGTAGAGAAAAGCTGCCTCTGAGGATTGCCTTTGCACTCCAAAGCTGAGCATAGAAGCAGCACCCAGTCAAGATGGTTGGGCAGATGTTTAATTGACCCAGTTATGGAATGGAACAAGAGGGCAGCACTGAAACATGATAATACACATCCAACCATTTAACAACTTTTTATGTCTGATTAACACCTGAAGCCAAGTCTAAGCTCTTCGATCTTACCTGTAAGGCGCCAGCTCCTTCTTCCTTCTCTTACGCTCCTAGAGCTAATGTAGCTGCCACCTTGAAATTTTTGGTCTTCACTCTGTCCTATTTTTCAGACTACTACGAATTTGAAGCTCCATGTTAGTTGTCCAGAATTCTCATTCTACCTTTTACCTGGTCAACATTTAACTTACTAGTTTGATAGCCCCTCATTAAACTACTCTGGAAAACATGATTTTGTAGTAGCACCTTATACACATCTCAAATATAGCACATTTTAGCCTGTTTTGCAATAACTGGTGAGTTTTAGTCTCCATCTCCTCCATGAGATTTCAAGTTCCTTTGGGGTTAGGTCCCTTATTTAGCTTCAGTGACTAGCACGGGGCCTGCTAAAAGTTTGTTTTGAAAGATTTACTGAATTGATAAGACCTTTCCCAACTCTGAATCCTAATCCATTTTATATGTCTCATGAAGGGTTAAGATTTTCTCTACTGGATCTATTTTAAACTCTAGCAGTTGAAAACCCTAAAGGGAAATAAGATACTTATTTTTTTCCTCCTTGACCAAATTCACCACTGACAAGAAGGGGGCGCCATTTGACAGCTTGTGGGAAAGAAAGTTTCTCTAACTTTTTACATTTATAGAAAGGGATGGTATTATTAATCTAGCTGAAATCGAAGTATATTTCATACTTCTCTCTGAAATATCAATTGACTTAACATTCAACATTTGAATTGAGAACAAAGGCAAGGATAGCTCATCTGGGCTCCCTTGTAAATTTGTGCACAGTACTAATTATTCTCCTTATAAATTCCAGGTGGGTTTACAAAAGGCAAAAAATATTGATAGAGAAAAAGAATAATGGTCGATAGCTATGTTATTAAAATTTATTAACATATATCATATATATTAAGATGTGTGTGCAGTGTAACATCTGGGATTCGGAGAGGTTTATTTGAATAAAAACTGACAACAAATTGTATTTAAAATGCCTATTTCTGTCAGGATAAACAACAACAGCAGAAAAAATTGTCTGTTTGCTGTATCACCAACAGTAGATGCTTTAAACTAAAGCTGTGCCTACATTTAAGAGGCTTTATCTCCTGAAACAAGTTGGAACCCAGATTATGTGGCTATCCCTTAGGACTATACATAGCTCTGAATTCGGAGTGATTTTAGATTCAGAATCAAGTTGCCTTATTTAAAGGAGGAAATAGTCTTGGTAAATCCTTTCAACCTGCCTGTTCCTACTTGCTAGGTACTTGTTTTGATCTGAGCTGCTTTCACTACTGAAAAGCAGTAGTTTGTGTCCAACCCTGCAGACACAAACAGACTTGCTATTATAAGAGGCAACCTCAAGCCACTCTGTAGGGTAGGTACGTAAATAAACCTAGGGCTAGCGTGCAAGGGGTGTAAATCTCTGGCCAGAATGAGAGAAGAGGGAGCCGTTTGCTTTCAACCACAGTTAACACGCCGATTGAGTTTCCAAATAAACTTTTATCTCTGAAGGCTGATTGCTCATGATGGTTATAAAAATGTGGCCAAGGAAGTGACCATACACTTCCAGATTCCTCACGGTGGTTTCTCAGCTCTGCCTTCAGTGGGTATTTTCCCGGGAGCCAGGAGAAACAGCTCTGGGTCCTAGGCATAACTCCCACCTACAGAAAAGAGGAGCGTCCCCCATCACTCAGCTTCTCTGGTTGCTCCTCCTTTCTGCCAATTACAGAGCAAGAACTAAAAGAACAGATCTTAAACCAGCGATTTTCTGCTACAGCCAAGGTGTAAAACCATCCTGCCTTTGGCTTCTTGTACTGCTCAGAAAACTTGGGAAGCCACAGAAAACATCTTGCTTTGGAGTAAAATGCCTGTGGGTAATGCAGCAGGAGGTAGAGGGACTTTCCTTGCCTGGACACTTTTAGAACAAGTGCAAGTTAGAAAATGTCGCTTGTCATTTGCAATCGTCAGTCTTCTTAGTGACAGAATGAGACAAAAATAGCATTTCTTTGAGGTGCTACCTTCATCTAGCTTTCTGGTTTCTTTTTCCTTGATTCAGGACTTTATTTTTCCTTAAGAACAACTTATTTATTTTTTTTCTTGCAGTTTTTGGCTGGGGCTGGGTTTGAACCCGCCACCTCCGGTATATGGGGCTGGCGCCAAACTCCCTTGAGCCACAGGAGCCGCCCAGAGCAACTTTTTTATATACTGTCAAAGCACACAGTGCCAAAGGGCAAAAATGCATTTTGGTTTTGATTTATTTTGATTTTTCTCTCACAAACTAACAGTTTCAACGTTAGTTAGATATTTGTGATAAGGAGCACAGATTATGAATTTTCTCCTACTTTTTAGAATCTGCATAGCTTAAAGTAGTTTTCAGTACTTTCAAGGAATTTGGCTCAGTTTGTTTTGGGATGGCTTTGTATTTTTTTTTCTTTCCTCTGAAATGAGTATTTCTTTCTATCTTTCTTATACCTGTCTTCTATGATAAGTCATATTGCCAATTAAAGAAAGCCTTTTTGCACAAACACACAAAAATCCTGTGGGAACTGAAACAGAAGCAGCCAGATATGCTGTCCTGGTCAATATTTATAAATACGAGGTGCAGATTTCCTTTGGATACTCTCAAATGCTGGTCACTTTCGGGCACCAGAAAGAATTATGACTCAATGAACGGCATGCTGACATATAACTAAATAAGTAAATACCTGGAGTGAAGGCCAACTGCTGCTTAACAGCTTCCCCAGTTACGTACGCACTTTCAAACAAGCATGAAATGTAGGTCTCTGGACGTCACTTAAAAGAAGCACAAATAAACAGAGTGTGATCCCACACTTCAGTTGCTGTCGAACTAGAAAGCTTGGCTGGCAGCTGGGGTGCTTTTGCTGTTCTTCTGTCCCGTGCGCTGTGGACACAAACACTGCTGAGCACGCTCAGGGGCGCGCTGCTGCCCACAGACTCGACAGACTCACGGAGCCCACCAAAGTGAGGAGGCTGAGAGTCTGACCTGCAGCCCACCACCTCATCTTTCAGTTTGCTGAAAGTCACACTCCATACTCATACTGCCGTCGTCCTTAGTCAGCCTGCGAAACCGGAAGCCAGAATTGCGCAACCTCAAGGGTGGCTCCTTTTTCACTTGCAAGATATGTGCTAAGCTGGAGCCCTGCAGTTTGGGGTCAAATGGATGGCAAAATCATCCAACATTTACATGGAACACATTCCTTTCACACTGAACACGCCACTAGAGCTGAGAGGCTTGTTAGATGCTATTGATTCTGACTCCCTTTATCTACACATGAGGAAACTGAGGCAAAGAACAGAGTTCAGAACAGGGCTTGTTCTTGGACCACTGCCATCCCTTGACATTGAACTGTTTATATCAGTTACCTGTTGCTGCAAAGTAAAACATCCTAAAACTTAATGGCTTCCAACAACAATTTTTTATTTGTCACAATCCTCTGTTCCCTTGGGCTCACTCATGCAGCTGACATTCACCAGGCCCAGTGGCTGGGGACCGGATCCACCTGTACAGCTGAGAAGGCTGAGTTCTTTGTCTCTCTTTGGTCTTCTGGCCTGGACTTCTCCAGAGCATGAGGATCCCTGGAAAGAGATCCCAGATGTCAGGCCCTAGTGTGCAGGTCTTCATCAAACATCCTCTTTTTTTCTTTGCTGACACCCCCTAGACAAAGCAAATCAGATAGTCCAGCTTGAAATGAAGGTGGACGAGGAATGCACGGGGGTGTGTCTATCCCAAAACCAGACCAAAAGGGACCATTGCGGTAATAACCTACTGCACAGCTGTGGCATTGTTACCCCAACTGTGGTCCATACATAATGGTATCCTGCAAGATGGTAAAAAGCCTTCCTAGCAAAAAAAAAACTACCAAGTCAAGAGTTTGTAAGAGTCCCAAAGAAGAGGCAAATGGCATTTCCCAAATGCATTTGAATGGGATTTCCTTTTCCTTGAGAAACAGCTCTGATAACACCATGGAAAGCAGTTTTGAAAAGTCTGGCCTACAGCATTAAGAACACTGGCTCTTCCTACTTCAATTATAGTTTTGATGAACTTGAACTCAGTCAATAGAGTTTCAGGGTCAAATGCTGATTTTTTGATATGGTACATTCAACCCCCTCTCAGGAATTGAACAACAGATGAAACGCCTTAAGTTTCTTGGACTATAGTATCTAGGCACTGTCCTAGAATGATGTAACATAAAATGGCAATTCTAAGTCAGAACAGATGTTATTTCCCGAAGATTTATATAATCTTAGAGAATATTGCTGTGCATTAGAAAGCTAGTTCCCAAATGTCAGGTATTGCAAAAGTGCCAACATTATCCTCCCACCTTCTTTAGGTTTATGTTTAAAATACCTCTTCTGAGTTGGTATGGATGCAGAGAGAAGGGGACGCTTCTACACTTCTGGTGGGAATGCAAGCTAATATGTCCTTTTTTGGAAAGAAGTTTGGAGAATACTCAAAGAACTAAAAGTAGACCTATAGTTAGATCTTGCAATTCCTCTATTAGCTATATACCAGGTGTTCAAAAATTATTTTACAGCAAAGACATTTGCACCAGAATGTTTATTGCAGCCCAATTCATAATTGCCAAGACATGGAAACAGCCCAAGTGCCCATCAACCCATGAATGGATTAACAAATTGTGATATGTACACCATGGAATATATGCAGCCGTAAAAAGATGGAGACTTCACATCTTTTATGTTTACCTGGATAAAGCTGGAACATATTCTTCTTAGTAAAGTTATCTCAAGAATGGGGGAAAAAAGTATCCAATATACTCAATGCTACTATGAAATTAATATATAATTACCTACACATTCATATGAATGATAAAACATAACTATAGTCTACAAAGTAGAAGGGAAAAGGAGAGAGAGGGGAGGGGAGGGAGGAGGAGGGAGGGTATTTTGGGGGACCTCACCTAATGTGCATGATGCAATGGTACATTTCTAGACTATTAAGAAAAGAGTATAATTGTGATGGATGTGTTTCTTAGTTCAATGTAAGCATTTCACCTTGTATATCAAATCACTACACTGAACCCCATAAATGCATCAATGTACACAGTTATGATTTAATAAAAACAAACAAAAAATAAATAAGAAAAGAAAATGTATTGCATGACCATTATAGAAAATAGAAGCAGTAAAAATGGATATACATAGCCAGGTGTTGTGGCAGGCACCTGTAGTTCCAGCTACTCGGGAGGCTGAGGCAAGAGAATCGCCTACACCCAGGAGTTGGAGGTTGCTGTGAGCCATGATGCCATGGCACTCTACTGAGGGCGATAAAGTGAGACTCTGTCTCTAAAAGAAAAAAAAAATAATGGGTGAACAGTGAAAATTAATCTCCTTCCCAACCAAGTCCCCCCCCCCAGAGGAAGTAAATTATACTTGTCTTTTTTTTTTTTTTTTTTTTTTTTTTTGAGACAGAGCCTCAAGCTGTCACCCTGGATAGAGTGCTGTGGCTTCACAGCTCACAGCAACCCTCCAATTCCTGGGCTCAAGCGAGTCTCCTGCCTCTGCCTCCCAAGTAGCTGGGACTACAGGCGCCCGCCACAACGCCCAGCCATTTTTTGGTTGCAGCCATCATTTTTGTTTGGCAGGCCGGGCTGGATTTGAACCCGCCAGCTCAGGTGTACATGGCTGGCGCCTTAGCCTGTTGAGCCACAGGCGCCGAGCCAATTTATACTTGTCTTAATGTTTCTTTTCCCAGATAGACTATATTTATACCAAAATATATGCACAAATTGTGCCTCGATACATGCATTCTTTGCCATTTTTTAATTTCAGTTTTTAAAATAAATTTATTGGAAATGGTGCTATATAAATAGATAGATATTTAGCTAAGAGAATACCTAGCCATTTCCACATTGACTGTCTCATTTGACCTTCACAAATGCCCTGTAAATCTTCTGGTGTGCAAAGTCACAAAATGTCAGTCAACTGCAACTGGCCATTCTGTTTACATTATCTCTTTATATTGTCTGTTACCAGCCATCTCAGTGAGCTCAAGAAACTTCTCTCTGGCCTAGAACAGGAGGTTGGTAACAAAGTGTTGGTAGAGAGAAAGTGGCATGGATAAGAACCAGTCCCAAGACTCCACTTTACATCTCTGATACTTAGTTTCTTCTTTGATAAAAATGGAAAATGCACACTAGTCTTATAATGATAAAATGTAGAAATATATTTTTAAGTAGTATGTAATCTCCAGGTGTTTTATGTGTGCAAACATTTTTTAACTCAAGTCATATATTAGTAGATTTGTTATAATCAAGGTGCTGTTGATTTTTAAGTATAGACTAGACATCCAAAATACCCAGCTGATGCCAAGAATAAATGAAATTCTGAGAATCACATTCTCCTGATAATTTAAAAACTCTCTAATGGTATTTCACCACTGAAATGAGCTTATAAAGCCTTGTGAGATTGTCACCTATTCACGTCTCAGCTTCATGTCCCACTAGCTAACCCCAACCCATCCCCTTTTCATTCTCTGCTTCAGCAGAATAATCTTTATTTCCCAAATATTTTCTGTGGCTCGGGTCATTTGCACAGAAAATTTTCTCTGACCAGACTACTCATCTTCCTCTACAAGTAGCAACCACTCACCTGCTCACACCCTTCCTCACCACAAGGTCCAATTCTATTTGGTACTGAGCTCTTCTAGGGTCATCACGTTTTCCTCCCTCTTAGCACTGAGCCCAGAGGCTCACTGATTGATCTTTTGCCTCTTTTCCAACACTATAGTTAGTAGGCATTTGTTAAGCATTCCTTGATTGAATAAATATATTCTTTAACACATCTGTAAAGAAATCAGTGCCCTGGACAGCATTTTGTGAGGCCTGTGAGGAGGAGAATGTGGTGAAGCCTCCGTGGACCCCTGTGGGGTGAGATAACATGAGACTCTAATATTTAAGTAAATAAAATGTTGCTTTTATTTAAGAAAAGAAAACCAAATGATTGTAATTACAGTCATTTGTAAAGTCAAAGAATGACTTGGTTTGTTTTTAATAATCTGCCCATTCAGGACTCATTTTCTAGAGAAAAGGAACTTGAGGTAAAATCTCAGGACAAACCGTAGGTCTGATGGGATGCTGTTGAGTGTAGAAGAGCTGGCAAGTAGAAGGCAGTGGGGGTAGTTAGGGGCATTGTTTGGTTGTACCCTGGTCAAAACCCAGTCTCAGACTGTGAAATGTAACCAGCCAACCCCTCACTCACTCTGGAATCACAATGACCACTCTATTATCAAGATTACATAAGAATGATTGTG
Organism: Perodicticus potto; assembly: GCA_963574655.1. Lineage (NCBI taxonomy): Eukaryota > Metazoa > Chordata > Mammalia > Primates > Lorisidae > Perodicticus > Perodicticus potto. The sequence continues at coordinate 16,285 of CAUYRH010092963.1, forward strand.
TGTGTGTGTATGATTGTGTGTGTGTATGTGTATGTGTGAGAGAGAGAGAGAGAGAGAGAGAGAGAGAAGCTTAGGGCATCTGGAAAGTCTCAGGAAGAAGATGTATGGTGTAAAAGTCTGTATATCTGGTTTGCCAGCAACAGAGGTATGGATGGAGAAGTGTTGGAAAGAAATAGATATAGCTAGTCAATTCAACATCTTTAATTAGCATAAATCATCTAATAGGCTTCTATGATAAAATAAAATGCCATTAAGTTCAGCACAGCACTTTGTCATACTTTTTATAATTTCAAAAGGTTATGGGGGTACAAATGTTTTTGGTTATATGGCTTGCTTTTGTGATGCTTGAGTCAGGGCTGTAAGTGTGCTCATCACCCAGATAATATTCATTGTACTCGTGAGGTTGGTTTTCACCTGCCCCCTCCAACCTCCCCTGCTTGATTTCCACTGACTTTTGCTTCCCTCTGTGTACATATGTGCTCCTCAGTGAGTTCCAATTTAGTAGAGAGTATGAGAGGTGTTCGACTTTACATTCTTTAGCTACTTCTCTTAGGATAATGGTCTCTAGCTCCATCCAAATTGTTATAACAGCTATTAATTTATCCATTAAAGCTGAGTAGTGTTCCTTGGTATACATATACTACATTTTCTTGTTGGGTCATGAATTGATGGGCACTGGGGTTGATTTCACACCTTTGTAATTGTGAATTGGACCACAATAAACATTTGCCTGCAAGTAGCTTTTTAAAAAAATGACTTCTTTTCTTTTGGTAAATACCCAGGAGTGGGATTGCTGTATGCATTGTAGATCTACTTTTAATTGTTTGAGAAATTTGCATACTGCCCTCCACAGAGGTTGTACTAATTCTCAGTCCCACCAACAGTGCCTAAGTGTTTCTTTATCTCTGCATCCCCACCAGCATGTATTTTTTTTTATTTTTTAATAAAAGCCTCTCTAACTGGGATAAGGTAATATATCATTATGATCTTACTTTGTATTTTCCTGATGATGTGTAATGTTAAGCATTTTTCATATGTTTATTGATTTGTCTATCTTCTTTTGAAAAGCTTCTGTTATATCTTTTGCCCACTTTTTAAATGGTTTTTTTCCTGCTAATTTGCATAAGTTCTTCATAAATTTTGTTTATTAGCCCTTTATTAGACATATAGCTTGAGAATATTTACTTTCGGTCTGTAGGTTGTCTATTTGCTTTGTTGATTATTTCTTTAGATGTGCAGAAGCATTTTAATTCAACTGAATCCCATTTATTAATTTTTGTTGCTATAATTGCCATTTGGGTTTTTGTGGTGGCTCATTCCTATAATCCAGCAGTCTGGGAGGCTTACTGTTGGCAATAATTGTTACTTGATGCCTGATTATTGTGGAGATTAAATGGGGAAATGAACACATGCTTAGCATTTCAAACATGCTCAACTGATGTTTCTATCATATTTAAGTTCAGGGTTCACTTTTAAAATTGCACATGAACTTTGTGTCCACCCTGTACCATTTATAACTTGTTGATTTTTCTGTTTAAAGATAAAGTAATATATGCATACGCTTTAAAGTTTCAATTACTTATCCAAGATGTATTATGAAAAACAGTAAAGGAAATCACTTCCCATTCATTTAGCTTCTTCTTTTGGTATTTACAACCTTATCTCTAAATGAGAACTTGTCAAACAGTAAGCAGAAAATAGATTATTGGTGTGGAGATACAGTCATCCGCTCTTCCCTCGGGGTGGTCAGGTGTAACCTGAGGTGGCATGAAGCCCCCCATCGAGTTGCCTCCAAACTTAATCAGTCTTTTTCATTTATTCCTGTGTGGTTTATAAATATTTATGTGTATGTGTTCAGTGTCTTGAACAAGACTGGGAAGAATTGCTAAATATAGTGCTACTTACAGATGTTTCAGTTTAGGCATTCTGTGATGACTTCACACACACATGCACACACACAGAGACTTCTTATTTCTCCCACACTTCCAATCGAAGTATCATAATTTTGCTTATATAAATGTTCATTATTTCCTGTGTTATAAACAGGTAAACGATAAACTAGTAAACCATAATTTCTTTCCCTTTTCTGAACAATTTTCCCTTTTCCTGGAGTGAATATTGTCTTGAAGTACAGTTTTCCATGTACTTATCATTTAATTTAGACCAAATTTTGTATCAGTTGTCAAAATGTTCATTTATCCTTTCAGATTTATATTCTAGACTATATCTCATCAAAAGTCTTAACCCATGCTCCTAATGGATTTAAGCGTCTTCCATGCTTGGTGCATAGCTGTTACCCTACAATAACTTTCATTATTTTGAGGACTTTCTTTCTGCTTCCCATGTTGAAGTCCCTCTTGTTTTTTTCACCTCTTCTCTTTTGGCCACTTTTTTTTTTCTTCTTTTTTTTTTTTTTTTGCTGGAGAACATCATCCAACACAGAAAAGGATAATGGGTAATAACATTTTCTTTAGATCATGGTATGCCTTAAAATGTCTTTATTCCAGTGTCACCCTTGATTGAAAGTTTGTCGGGGCATGGAATTTTAGGCCATAACTCATTTTCCCTCAGAATTTGGAGGCTTTGGTACATTGTCTTCTACCTTCCAGTTCTGTTATTATGAAATCCAGAGCTGTTTTTGATTCCTTGTGCTTTGCATGTGACTATTTATATATCTGTCTATAAGCATGGAGAGTCTTGTGTGAAACTTCATGATGCTCTATCTTGGTATGAATCTGTTTTCATTCACTATGCCAGGCACTTGGCAGTTTACATGCTTAAATTGTGAACATTTGGGATACAGTTTTTCACTGGTGACTTCCTTTGTTCTTTTTATCAGTGCATTCCTTCTGAAACTCCCCTTATTTGGAGATTGAAAATTCTGAGCCGATTTTACATTTTCTTAGTGTTCTCTCCTATTTTCCATTGCTTAGAGTGGTTTCTTTGGGAGAAATTTTCCCAATTTTGTCTTGCAACCCTTTATTCTACTGAAGTTATCATTTCTGCTCTCAGATTTATTTCTCAGATTCTTTAAAGATTGCCAGAATGTTTACTCTTGCAATGTTCATCATTATTATTTTGTGAATATAATACCTTAGTAACAGTTTTGTTGAATTTTTCCCTTGCATTTTCTCTCTTTATTTTCTTTTTTTTGTTTTTTTTTTCTCTTGTATTGAGAACTCTCTCTTTCATATCAGCATCTTTTTGAATAGTCTGTTAATTTTATACAGTGATGCTCATAAAGGTAATTTTATACAGTGATGTGAAATTCTGCTTGACATGGGGAAACCCTTCAAGCTCGGTATTCAACATGGGGAGGTGACTGTGATGGGCTCCTTTGAGGAGGAAGCCTCAATGCCGGGCCTTTGTCATCTCTCCACCCAGGCTAGTCACGTTTTGGTCTTTTCCTTGCAGGGTATATTCACTGTGTCAGAAAGGCAGCAGTTATAAACTGGGGATAGCGTATTAGAGTGGAACTCAGCATTCAGAGTATAAATGTGCACAAAATTTCTGGGCAATTTTATTTTTCTGTGCCTAATACCTAGGTTTTCATATGTCATTGCTGCTGCTGCTACTGCTATTTCTATTAATAACAGTGTAAATTGTTAATTTACTGAATATTAAGTGCTTTTCTAATTGCTACACGTATGTTTTCTTACCTCAACTTTTCAACAACCATTTCAATGTATTTTTATGCTATTAGTTCCATTTTCCAGATAAGAAAATTGAGGCAATTCGATATTTAACAAATAGCCCCCAATTCCCATAATTGTAACAAGTAAAGCCAGATATTGAAATGTAACTATCTGATTCTAATACTTAGCTATTCACAACAACTTCTGAGAGGAAAGTACTATTATTTCACAAATGAAAACACTGTGGCTTAGAGATTTTATGAACTTTCCAAGGTTTCTTTATGGCTAGTAGAATGCAGAATCAGAGTTGTGTGATCACAGCTCAATGATTCTATTTATTATATGATCAGGAGACTAGGATAAGTTATGCCCTTTTCTAATTAGCAAAATATTATCTCACTGTTTCAGCTTGTTGATGAACCAGTTACATACTTACCTTATGCTTCATGCAAATATATTATATAGTATTAAAAAATACATTTTCAGCATTTTAGCATTCAGTTGCAATTTGAGAACATTTAATCCAACTTCCTTATTTGGAAAATGCAGGTAATAGTCAAAGAAGCTGAGTAATTTGAATTTTCCCAAGTTCATGTTGTTAATTACGACAGAAGCAGGGTTAAAACCCAGTCATCAAATATACTCTTGATTACATTTAATAAAATATCTCTCAAATGACTCATAATGCCCGCAGTTTAAACAATGTTTTTTCTGGAGTGTTTGTTTAGTTTTGCTAAAAATCACTTCACAGCACATACATAGTTTTCTTACAAAGAAAGTTGCTGTCTGTCATATATTATTTTTCATAATAAAACTGATTTAGATTTTTCTAACTTATATATTTTCCCCCTAAATACGACTGATTTCACACAACACAAAAAACTCATGAACATCTATACTGTTTAAAAATGTTTTTTAAGTTTTTTTCCCTGCTAACGCATGAGAGTGTCTGAAAAGAGAGAGTATTAACGTATCCTAAGTTAAAATACTACAGGTCAAAAAACAGTTCTCTTCTTGATCCGCAGAAGAGGGGCTATGTTCTATGTACCGTCTGTCTTTTTAAACTCAGTGTCAGGTTTAATCTCAGTTCCAAGGTGAATATTCTTTGAAAGTCCAAATCTTAGCCATTCCGTTAAAAGATTTGTCTGATGCATGTATCGCCTGTTTATTCAGCAACGCTGTGAGTCTATCGAAGTGTTTGTTTAGTGATCTTTAAATTATTTATGGTGAGAGTTAAATATGTTTTGGTCCCAATGAATTTCAGGCTCTGGGAATCACTGATATGGTTGATTTCATTTCCAATTTGAGAATTTTTACAAGATAATCAAGCTTACATTCATGTTATATCTTCAAGCACCTTTCTGCAGAAAGAAGTGGGTGGATGTTATTCCCAAAGGAGAGTTTGAAAACTGCAGCCTGCCTTGGATAATTGAGAAGGAATTAATAAATGACGTTTTCATTCTTTTATTTATGTTCTTTTTAAAAATTATCATTAAGTGAGGTGAAAGCAGAGAAGAGAGGGGTTTTAATCAGGCACTCAGAAAGAAACTCGGAAAGGAATGAAGACAGGACCAAAATAAGAAAAGTCACAGCAAATATGTCTTGTAAGAAATGTCAACAGTGCAGGGGAAATGCAGTCTCTCACTCCTCATCCTATCTTAAGTCTTGGCAGTTTTACAATTCAGGGCAAATGACCAGCATACCCGGGGGTATCCTTCCCTAGTTCACACAAAGGCCTCAGTACTTTTAAGAAAAGGGAGTGTTCAACTTCATCTTTGAGGGCAAAGATTAGAATCATAGGATGTTAGCACTCAAAAGGAATTCATAGATCATCTATTTTCTAGTCCAGTCTCTTTGTTTCACAGCTGAGGTCGCTCTGAGGCTAAGGGAAAGAATGCAACTTTTCCAGATCATAGGGTAAGTTAACATAAGGCATTGATGAAAATTTACCAGAGTCTTGATTCTAAGACTACAATGTCAGTAATAATGCATTAAAATGCAACTAAAACCCAAGTTACTTCACTTAGCTGACCTCATCTCCTGTCACTTTCCCTGTTACTCTCTCTGCTCCTGACACACTGGCCTCCTTCTCGATCCCGGGACACACCATGACATTTCCTGTCTCTAGATACATACTGTGGCCATTCCCCTGGCCTGGACGGATGCCCTCTTCCTTGCTTACCCTCTTCATCATAGGTGCTTCTTTTCAATCAGATTTTATTCTCAGTCCAAATGTCATCTCTTCAGCATGCTCCTCCTTGATAGGAAACATTAATGAATTCTTAGGGTCTTTATATCATATCGACATACTTCTTGGCATAACATTTACCACAATCTATTTTTTGTTATTATTGTACCCCTAGTAGAAGCCGTTTGTTTATTGTGCTCATAGGTACTTAGACATGACAAGCACATACTAGAGATACAATAAATACATATTAAATAATGCAGTTGACCCTTAAGCAATGTGGATTTGAACTGATGGATGGTTTTCCTTCCACCTCTGCTATCCCTGAGACGTAAGACTGACCCTTCCACTTTCTCTTCCTCCTCTTCAGCTACTCAATGTGAAGACAACAAGGATAAATACCTTTAAGATGAGCCACTTCCACTTAATGAATGGCAAATTTTCACTTTCTTATGAATTTCTTAATAATATTTTCTTTTGTTTAGCTTTCTTGTAAGAATACATTGTATAATACATGTACAAAATATGTGTTAATCAACTGTTTATGTTATTAGAAGAGCTTCTGGTCAACCATAGCCTATTAAGAGTTAAAGTTGGAGTGAGTCGAAACTTATATGTGGATTTCCAACTGTCTAGGGAGTAGGAAGCCTTAACTCCTATGTCATTCATGGGCTGACTGTTCATACTTAAATAAAATAGTTGGAAAGAAAAAAATTATCTCAGACAGACATTTGTTTTACACATTTCAACTTTACCATGCTCTGTGCTTTATTTTTAATAATATCTTTCAAATTTCATATTTCAAAATAATTTATAAGACATAAATTTATACATAAAAATGCATGTATACAAATGTACATCCAGTCTTCAATTCTTGGATCTTATCTCAATAAACAAATATTAACATAAAAAGGGAAAAGTGTTACACATTCTATGACTTGCAGAAAATTATTTTTCTGTGGGTTTTTGAATATTAAAAGAATTCCCCCTTTTTTTCCTACATGAGAATCTCCAGCGGTGTTATAAAGAAAAGACTCTGATGACCATTGGGGGTTTTGGGAATGGTTACCTCTATTGTTCATCAACAGCTTCACACTTGAGGCAGCTTGGAGACATCAGAGACTCTAATGAGGATGATACTTGCCACTTTTGAGTAGCCAAACAGGCTGAAATGTTCGTTGTTTTTTTGCCTGGAACTTCATTGATGTTAGAGTGATGTTTCCTTTTCCAACCGTACTCCTTCTAACTTGACAGGTTTAGGTTAGCCTGGGAAGGGAAGCACACTGGAGGGAGTGGGAAGTAACAAGCACCAATTGGCAATGTTACATTTGATTTTCCTGTAGTAGAGTCAGTTAGAGATGTCCAGAAGACTAGAAAAACATTCTAGAGCTTGTGACAGAAGAAAAGATGGATATCCTGCATTTCTTACATAGAACAGAAAGAAAAAAAACACATTAAAAAAAAATAAAACACCTAGGAGGTGTTTCACTGTGTTTCTTTTCCCTTTGTTCAATTACTGATTAAATAATTTCAGATAAAGACGAGAAAGTTTATCCATTTTCCCAACTAAGTTACTATCATCTTGGTTTCTTAGGAGTGGCTTTGCATGCCGAGTGGGCAAAGTCTAATTTAGTTTTTTCAAGGCACCACATGCACCTTTTGCCAGATACCATCAAACCGTGTGAAATACTGAACTCTTCTTTTTCAGTACAATTGACTGAACCTGAGTTAGGAAATGGAGTCATAGATGACCCAGGAAATGGGGCAGTACGTGTGGCACAGTCAATATTTTTAGATTAAGGTGTAAGTTCTGTAATAACAGCATGTCGTTAGTCATTGATCGATAATTCCTACTTGTGAATCTACGTATCTTTAAAGGATTTTATTCCTTTAATTCATTTGGTAAGTATTTATTAATTATTTATGAAATGGACACATTTGGGAGATGCAAAGACTTGTCAAACTCAGACCCCCATTCACAAAAATCTCACATTCCAGTGAGAAGACACCCATGAATACACATAACAAGTGCTAGAAAAATGTAAGTGGAGAAAAGCATTGAGATCTTTGTGGGCACAGAGGAAGGAAACATTCTATCTGGAAAAGTCAGGGAGAATTTCTCAGACAGGTGACTTCTGAGATACTGAAGTACAAAGAGAAGAAAGGAGGGGGAGCGGTGGGAGGCGTCTGGTCTCTCTCTGGAACGCAGAGGCCAGGAAAGACAGGAGAGGCCAGATTCTGATCAGCCTTTGTCAGGCTAAGGACTTTGGTTTATTTTCAAGGAAATAGGATTTTTTAAAAAGACTAATTCAGCTCAGGCCTGTAGCTCTGCACTAGGGCGCCAGCCACACACACCAGATCTGGCGGGTTCGAATCCAGCCTGGGCCTGCCAAACAACAATGACGGCTGCAACAGCAACAATAACAAAACAGCCGGGTGTTGTGGCAGGCACCTGTAGTCCTAGCTACTTGGGAGGCTGAGGCAATAGAATGGCTTAAACCCAAGAGTTTGAGGTTGCTGTGAGCTGTTACGCCTCGGCACTCTACCCAGGGCGGCATAGAGAGACTGTGTCAAAAAAAAGAATAATTCACAGTTCGGCACCCATAGCTCAGAGGCTACAGTGCCAGTCACATACACTGGAGCTGGCAGGTTCCAGTTCAGCCCAGGCCTGCCAAACAATAAATAATGACAACTACAACCAAAAATTAGCCAAGCATTGTGGCAGATGCCTGTAATTCCAGATACTTGGGAGGCTGAGGCAAGAGAATCACTTAAACCCAAGAGTTTGAGTTTGCTGTGAGCTGTGATGCCACAGCACTCTGCCCAGGCAACATCTTGAGACGGTCTCAAAAAAAAAAAAAAAAAAAAGAATAATTCAAGGACTCATAAAAATAGGAAATGATGTTAAAATTCCATTTTAAAAAAGATACCTAACAGCACCACGCAGGTAGATGGCAGAGAGGTGATTTTAGAAGGAACATTAGTTACAAACTTGTTGGTAGATGTTATATGTGAGGGGTCTAGTTAGAAATTGAGTCCAGAGATATTTAGGGGCTAATCAATATGTTGGATATTTATGAGGCTTTAGGGAAAAGTTAGAAGGAGGCCCTGGGAAAGTGCCTGGTTTTGGCGTCTAGGCATAGATGAAGCAAGATGTTCTGGGAGAAGAAGCAGGTGTGGGTCATGTGGGTGACTTCCGGCTTGGTGATACTGAGTTTGAGGTCCCCGTGGATCACCCCAGGGATATGTGAACTTGGAGAGAGGGTTCCAATAGTGTTCAAATGTATCTTTCACCCGTCCCGAATTACTTATGTCTTCATCCTCTGCCCATCAGTCATTTAAGGCTCCTATTTTTTCCCATTTCATGATTAATGGCATGGTCTTAAAGTCTGATGGAGCTGATAGGAGAGGAGATGCCATTCCTGGAGCTACCACCGAGAGGGAGTGGATACCGGAGGCTGTAGCACTTCAGGTTTCCATATTAACTTGAAACTTACATACTTTCTACTTTCTCATCCTCAAACTCCTCTGAGAGATCTTTTACTAATGTTTTCCTCTTGTAAAACATTTTCTCTGGGTTCCTCCCTCCCTTCCTGCTTCCCTGGTGCTTCTCCCACCCCCATGTTTCTCTTTGTTTGGATCCTTTTGCTTTTGGATATTTTTACCTGCTTGAAAACTAAATTCCTTTCATGGGCATATTCCTAAACTTGCTTTTATTTCTCTCACCCCCAGCTGATCCATAACAGCACTTAGAAATCCAGCTTGGAAAATCAGCTTTATAGAAATAGATAAAAATCTTAGATAATTCCCTGACTGTGCTGAGTTAAAAACTGAGGTCCAGAGAGGAAAGTATGTGTTCACAGTCACATTATTAGACAGGGCTTTGCATGCACATCTGATTATATACATCACCTTAACTTCACTCTTTTGAAAGTGCTTTTTATCTATAATATAAATAAATAATCATATATTTTTAAAACTCGAATCATAGTTTATTGGTTATGAATGATTTACATTGTATATTAAGAAACACATTCTGAGACTGATTTAAACATGTTTTTTGCTAGCCACCCATTTTTACTTTGTTATGTTCATTTATAAATTTAATGGTGAGTTTTTTTCCAGTTAATGGCACAAATATAATGCTTTTCAAATCTGAGTGTTATTTAACATGTTTGAAAAGTGTTGATTGCTGAGTCACAAACTTTTTTTTTCTAGAAACAGAGTCTCACTTTGTCACCCTCGGTAGAGTGCCGTGGCGTCACAGCTCATAGAACCTCCAGCTCTTGGGCTTAGGCAATTCTCTTGCCTCAGTCTTCCTAGCTGCTGGGACTAGGCACCCGCCACATGCCTGGCTATTTTTTTGTTGCATTTTGGCCAGGGCTGGGTTCGAACCTGCCACCCTCAGTATATGGGGCTGGCCCCCTACCCACTGAGCCACAGGTGCTGCCCCCAAAGTATTTTTTTTTTTAATGCCACACTTAAAAAATTTTTACATGTTTTTCTGGTCATCAAATTAATTCACATTTATTAAGCAAAATTTATTGAAAATTAGACAGAGAATTTTAAAAGTCACCACTGGCTTCATTATAAACACATAACACATCTCATTTTAGTGCAGGTTTCCATTTATTTTCCCTCCATATGTTCATGGGATCATTTTCTAAAGACAATTTTCATTCTTCTTTTTCTAACCCAATGCTAATATTTCCATGATATATATCCTTATTTAACTACTTAATGGCTTTGTAACATTTTGTCATATTTCTATACCACAAATGTTAATCTATCAATGCTTTGTTTGGATTCCCAGCTTATTTTCTATTATTAACATGTATATAATGTTATAAAGAATTGTGTTGGATTTAAAGTTATGCCACATTTTGTAATCATTGTGATAGATGTTCAAAGGCAGAAGCACTGGTTAAGAGGGGATAAACATCTGTGTATGAGGGCAATACCCTTGACCTAGGGTTAGCACCACGTACATGCCACTAGGGACTTGTTAACAGTTGTGGTGAATATGGTCTGTGCGTTTTCACTCTTGGGCTCCCCTGTGACCAGTAGATTCCAATTTGAGACAGATTGAGATAAGGGTACAATTTGTGGCTGAAGAAGCTGACATTTTTCCTTGTTCATGCTAACTTGCCCATATGGGCCATAAACTTTGACTATATTAACAGTGGAGTTATAATAATTAAGCTAATGAGGTCAATTGTCTATACTCCCAGAGTGTAGACTTTATGAATATATATTATGGTAACACCGTCTACCTGGATATTTTATAGAATCATAAAAATCTTGGAGTTGAAAAGTACTCTTAGAAATATTCTAACTCCTATATTCTACAAATAAGATAATATTAAGGAGGAAGAAGGAACTTTACCATGGGTCATGCCAGAGTCACAGCTGAAATCCAGAACACTTGATTCTTGGGTAAAAGATTTTTACCTAGAAACAAGGTAAGAATGAATAGTGATTTCATTAAACTAGATTGAACCCTAGAGGTCCATTAAATAATTTATTTGCCTCTAATTTCATTGATTCCTAGAATCACATTAATGTGAATGACAATAGATCTTAATTGCAGATTATTTGGGAAGCAAAGATACTAAAAAACAATCTCTTCTATATTCTTATCTCTATTAAATTCCCATAATAAACTATTTGTAGATGCCCAAATAGTTAAGATGCACAAGATAGTTTAATAGTTTTTAATATATGAATGCAGTACAAGTTCATTCAGGGAAGTCTTTGCAGAGAAGTGATTCTTAAGTTGGTTCTTATAAAAGAGGAGTAATTTGCCTCATAGACAAGGCAGAAAGGCCCTTCCAAACAAAGGAACAGTCTGTACAAGTGCAAAGGCATGAAACCCAGTTGCATTCCTCGGACTGTAAGGAGTGAATATGGCTGAGAGAATGAGAGAGGGGCAGCTACAGACCATGGTCTGGAAACCAAGTCACTGAGGCTTATATTTTATTTGATGTGGAGATGATATTTCAAGCCAAGGAACAAAGCTCAATTTGCATACAGGATAGTAAAAGGTGGTTAAAATTGTTTAAGTTAACTTGCCAGTGTGCAAATTGTAGATTTCAGTACAGTACGGAGAGCTTTGGCTATGGGCTATGAGTTCATTAATCCAGAGAGAGTTTACTGAGGTCATATTTACTCTTTCTTCCATTTCTATGAGCAGTTTAATACTTTTAGAAATTGCATCCCACTGTTTCATGAGTAAAGTAGCCATAAGAGCTGCTAAAAGTAGTGCTTTAGCGAAATCCTTCTCTAGATGATCTTATGTCTGACCTTCTGTACTTTATCATCCAAAGATCAGCTTGTGGTGTTAATTATGGGGTAAGTAAGCAGTTACTTCCTATAGCAAATCAGCCAAAGTCCAGGTTTGCTCTGGAGGTCCCAGGGATCAGAGCTCTGTGTTTCTTCAGGTTTCAATTTACCAGCCTCAAACCACTTAAAAGCAGGAGGGGGAGAGGCTGGGGAGTGATCGGTTTACAAGTGACCTGGGAGTTCACAGCTTTCATCCCTCGAAATCACAGTCCATATAATAGGCCTTGTGCAGATACAATTGGAACAAATTGACTCCAGCATCTTGCTCTCAGAAATGAAAACTCTTCTTCTCCCTTATCAGCATCCCTATGCCTGTGTTGTTGGAATCAAGCGTTTGACAGAGGATAGTGGTTGTTGTAAGGTCAAACAGGGCATGTAAGTCCTGAGTAAGAGGGTAGGCTGTTAAGTGGCACCCAGCTGTGTTAATTGGTTAATAGGACTCTAGCTAGTTTAGGGACTTAAAAGTCATGCCAGAGGAACCATATCCAATGGGCTTTCTTCTTTCTAGGCAAGTGAGAGATGTAACTGGAATAATTTAAAGCTGGCATACCTTCAAACCAGGTTGCTGTAGTCCCAAATATTTTTAGCTATGTCTTTTTAGAGGTGCTTTCAGAGCTTTTTAATGCTTTCAAGAAGGACAATATTTCTACGGAGCTTAAAGTTGGCTTTTAGAGGCTCTTTGAGTTCCCCAGGAACCCAGACTAGTGAACATGAAGCTAACCATTGCCAAATGATCATTCTCTGCAAAAAGAAATGCAACATCAAAAAAAAAAAAAAAAATGCAGAGAGAATTTAGATTAACCTTTGTGATTTACAAACAGGCTAGTTCTCATGGCACTTTCCAAAGCAGAAGGAGCCGAGAATCTGAAAGTGGTTGCTTCTCTAATAACGTAGTTATAGAAAGCCTGTCTTATTTATGATAAATTCAACAGTCTTGCTTCACAAGTTATACAACATTCAGAGAATTTGAGCAAAACATCCTTAACATAGCCTTAGAATATATAGGCGCTCTATAATATTAAATATTGCAAGGCCATAGCACCGTAAAATGACACGTTAGATGCGTTACAATGGTGGCTGTATTGACAAGTTTCAATGCTCTAATGCTAAGAAAAATCATTGCCATTTTTCCTTATTACTTATTGATTAATGATAATTATTCTCCAATTGTTAAATCCTAGAATTATCTTTGTATAATACAGTTGAGTCCTAATCTTGACACAAGCCTATTTTAAAAACCTTTCAATGCCCCTTACAATCCTGTGCAAACACCTCATTCTGCCGTTTTCAAAGACTAGAATGATCTGCCATGAATTAGTCTTCTTAACATCCCCCCAGAAATGCTATTTTCCCCCTACATTAGCTGCCTCACTGTATCTACTACTAACTATGAACAGCCATTGTCTTAACTCTTACCTCTTTAAGAAGAATTTACTATTCTTTCCTCCCAGGAGAAACCCCAATTACTCTTCAAAAGCAACTTCATTAGCAAAGTTTCCTCAACTTTAAAAAATGCCCTTTTCCCCCTAGTTCCCCTCCAAAGGAATATCTCCTTCCTCACAATTGTGATGAAATTGCTGTTATTAATATTACCATCAATCTTCTTGTGGGTATAACCAATGAACAATTTTTAGCATTTTTTTGTCCCGACTTCTCAGCAATACTTTATACAGTTAACTGACACCCTTCTTAAAATATCCTTTTTCTTTGTCTTCCAAGACACGACACCTCTAATTTTTCTTTGAGTTTCCTCATTTTCCTTAATGGGAATCTCTTCCTCTGTCCATTCATCAAGTAGATGTATTTCTTGGTGATCATTTTCACTTTCAAAGACTTAGTTACTTCTCATATATGGATGGCTCCTGAAGTTATATTTTTCAGTCTATCTTTCCATTCTATCTTCCCATTCTATGCTTCAGATCTATAGTTCTGACTATCTAATGGATGGAAATGGTCATTCCACACATATCTTAAAGTAAAAACATCACACTTGAAGTTATTTTTACTTCCACTCTGCCTCTTTTCATAGATGTTGAACGCAGACAAAAGCACCATCATATTCAGCTTCTCAGACTCAAAGCTTGCTGACATTTTGCATTACTCTTCCTCCTATCCAATCAGGTATAAAATCTAAATAAATGCCTAAATTAAAAAAATAAATAAATAAAACTGTTCCAAACACATACACACATATGCATATATTTACATGTACACGTATATATACATATACTACATATATACTCATACACATATACACAAACATATATGAAGTCCTCTTCTGCCCATTCTCACTATCATGGTTCTAGTTTAGAACTATTATAATTTCTCATATGGTTTTTGCCAGTAGCCTGTTACTCACTGTTCTTTATGGCCTCTGTTTGGACTTTTCCAGCCATTCTGCTCACTGAGAATAAAGTGATCTTCATGAAATATGAGTTAATCATGTCATTTTTTTTTTTTACTAAAAATCTTTCAGTTGACTTACACAGAATCAAAACTCCTTTCCACATTTCATAAGACCCTGTATTTAGCTTCATCTTTTACCCTCTGTCCCTGGGTATCCTGCTCGGGTCATAGTGAGTCCTTGTCCTTTTTCCTTCTTGATTGGTCAGACTCTCACTGCTCATCTCTGGGCCTTCCTCTGGGTTATTTAGAATAAGCATCCTTGTTTTATTCTGAATAAAACTTCCTTTCCCTGTCACATATAATGCCCCCTTTATGTTCCATGGAACCCTCTATTTTCTCGTTGTCCCACTTTGATTACAATATGTTGAAATTTTTATCTCATTTTATCTATTTCCTCCTACATTATATCTTCATCTTGCAACCCCCAGGACCTAGCATTTGCTTTATCTCATAGAAAATAAATGTTTTTGGATGATCTTATCCTCCCAATGCCATTGTCCATCTGAAAATAACCTCCTAATTCATCTGGGTGCTGATTCTTCCATTATTGCATAGATCTAACCCTGGTGTTGATGAAAATGGGTTATCAATTTCTTATTACATTTTACTATGCCTTTGGCAATTATCCATATGAAGTCTTGAGTGATTATTCCTAAATGTAACAAGCACAATGCCCCCAGAGAGACATGTCCGGGTAATATTTTCTGAATAATTCGATAACCAAAGGGATTCTATAGACTATAAGAAAATGAAGTGTATTTAAACTTCTCTAGATGAATGAAATCTCTGATATATAGCCCAGGATTGTAGTATGGGCTATTTCCCACCATGCAAGTTTCTAGTAAAATAATATTTTGAATTCTTTAAAATACTGTAATTAAAAATGATTTTGAGAGTTTTATTTTAGGAAATCTGTCCACTGGAATGACAGCTTCACATTCCACAGTTTCATGAGATGATTTGTGTTCACTAAATATACTTCCTGTCTCCCATCCTATTCTGGGACTCATAGAGGTTAAGAGAGACAGGGGGATGTGTTTTTGTCCTCCAGGGAGTACTGAGTCTTTGGAGGGAGGGAAAAATAATCCCACATTAACTAGGGGAGACGCAAGTCAGCTAACTTGCAGTGGTTTCTTTATTTTAATCCCAGAGGAGAAAGTCACCCAGAAGGGAGTCCAAAAAGAAGGTATAATAAAAGATTAGCTTATAACAAGTCTAAAATCTTAAGCAGAAAAAAGAACTTTAGGGGCTATAATAATAGTACCAATGGTCACCAATGTATATCTCATTGGAAGCTTACAAGCTGTTCATGTTCTCTTGTGTCTTATTCACAGTAAGTCTGTAATATCAATATAATCATGATTATTCTTGCTGTTTTAATGATAAACTTGGGTTAAGCAGAATGCATCTGCTTTCTTAACTAAAACTGCCATGGGAATACATATATACCTAGCTCACTGCTTAGTGCGGTGACTGGTACTCGAACAATGAGAGCAAATATGATTATTTGTATATCTGAAATTGAATTATTTGTTACATACACAGATAAACACACTCTGAAGAATAGTTTTCTATTATTCGATGTCAAGTACTACCTAGCACCCCACTTCCCACTTGAAGTTTATGATGACAGAGATCTTTATTAACATCAGAAGACTGATACACTGTGTAAATAAGTTAGAAAGTGAATACTACGTGTGTGGAAACTGCATTTGAGGAAATTAACTGCATTTATAGTGGAAGAGTTAGAGTAAAAGATATTGAAAGTCCTTTCTAGTCCTAAGAGCATAAGAATTTTTTTCCCCGTTCAACCTACATTAAATGCAGGGTTAAGAACATAATCCTCTGCCTGCTACTTTTCACTCTTCAGTTTTCACTTCTACAAAGAAGTGTATACATTTTCTTTAAATATCAAGTGTTTTGGCCCAAGCCACATTTCAAACCAAGACATTTATTATCAATTTCACCTGTTAATTTAGAAAATGTGTCTGTTTGTCAAACAAAAGTCAACAAATATCGAATGGGAAAAGGCACACATGATTGGAAGTATACTATGACAAAAAATAAGATTTTAAATTAAAAAAAATCACTTTGAGGAAAATATATCATTGTAGAAAAATGAACCCAAGAAACATTAATTATTGTGATTGTTCACAATAATTGCTATCCTTTCCTATACAAAATAAGTCAGCATTTCTGAAAGTTTTATGGTAGTGTTGGTAGTTTATTAAATATTTTCAAAGGATTTCAGACATCATATCTTAGGAGTATACATTCATATTGATGCAGAGTACCAGAAGTCCAGGTAAATCCCTAGTGGAAAAACCTCACTTGATCCACTGATATAAAATGTTTAAATCTTATTTTTGCCTGTAATTTTTTCAAGATATGTACAGATGTTTAATTTTCAAGTTTCTCATAATAGACCATGTTTGCTATTTTTATGTGCAGTTATTTTATCATATGGTATAACTTAAGTGCACCATTTGGCAAATGTATTCTATATTTTAAATTTCTAACAATGATTTCACATTAAGTAATTTTGTAAGGAGTAGAGAATCCGAATTGTGTGCGAGTGACGTGGCATTCTCTAAAGTCTTCCCTTTCTTTCCCTTTCCCTCCTTCCTTCTTTCTTTCTTGCTGTTTTTAGTAAAGTCACTTGACCACATGCCTTCTGTTAGACATTACTTATTCCATTTTGTGTAACATACTTCAGTTTTGTTTCTTAAAGTGTGGTACATGTAATCTTTTCTACATGGGGAACTAGCAAAGCAAAGACGCTCTGAAATCCTAGCCCCTGTGCTCCCCTCACTCGGGCGGTAATTAGATCATTCTGTACCACACTAACAGATTTAGCGCTTTCATTCCCATAGGAGCCTGCAGACTCCACCTGTCAGCTGCGGAGAGACAATCTCATAAAGCTGCCAATACTATGATTTAGCTGAATACATGTTTGTTAATAAATCTTTCATCGTATTATAATCAAAGAGCTCTTTCAGTTTATGACCCACCTAATGAAGGATTTGGGGTGTCCGTTCATCAGTTTAATGTTTCTAAAGACAAAGCTAAGGGATGTCATTAGTGTGTGTTTACCCCTTTGGCTCAGGTGAGGCAGAGCAGAAGAGGCGGTAAAGGAAAAGTAAGAAAATGTTCATTAAAAATAAGACCAGGGTGTGAGCCACGTGTCCATTAGCTTCGAGAAGAAATACCTCATGCAAAGAAATGTCATATGAGAAAAAGTCTGTGTTTTGGTGTTGTTTTTGTTTTGTAAGTCTCATTAGTCCCTGGGATCTACAACAGTTTCTTATCAAATGTCTTTTAAAATGTTGAGTCAGCACCATTATCACTGACAGAATTTAATGTGGTTCTCTCCTTATAAAAGGGTAATTATCGGCATGGTGTGAGTTAAGTTTAAGGCATGCAATCCATACCAACACGTGGTAATGGACGTTCATAATGTGACTTTTGTGACACTGTGCTAATTTATGGCTTATTTGTAATTAAAATTATAATTAATCAAATGAGTCTCTTGGTTCTTTCTTAATACATTGAGGATAGATATAATTATTGTGGTCTGTCCTGGTGTCTTTTAATTAATTAATTAATTAATTAATAGGCAAAAATTGCACATATTTCTGTGGAAATACAGTATACTGTTTCAGTATATGTATACATTGTGTAATTGCATAGAACAATACATACCCTCCACTGACATACACCAATAGTTTGTTTCTTTTTTTTAAAGGCAGGGTCTTTCTCTGTCTCCAAAACTAGAGAGCAGGGGCCTGATCGTAGCTTACCATAACCTCAAATTCCTGGGCTCAAGTGATCCTCCTACTTCAGCCTCCCAAAGTGTTGAGATTACAGGCTATAGGTGTGAGCCATTGTGCCTGTTCTCACCAAAGATTTCAATGAATGAACAAACCAATACAAAGGGGTGTTTATGTATGTATACATATGTGCATACATATATATATATATATATACATATACACACACAGATATATGTGCATGTATATATTTTGCTAAAGCTATAAAGTGGGTGGTACCTTCCGATAAAAAGTCTTTCAATTTGTTAATTTCCTAAAAATGTTCTCAGCTCCATTGAAGCTTTTCTCTGTGGTCCAGTGCTCAGCTGCCCTTGGCTGAGATCCGGACTCGTCTAGGCAGAGAAGCAGTGCACTGACCTTGCTTTCCTATGTGTTTCCTTCCAACTTCAGACCAAGTTCTATTTCTGCTCCATAGTCAACAAATAGCTCTGAAAACCAAATGGGCCACACTGTTGGAAGTCAAAGAGAGTAAGGTCAAAGAGAAGCCTCCAAAGGCTGGATATAAAGTCTTTTCCTCCTCTTTGTGGAAATTTCCAGCCTTCACACTCGTCCATCAGGATATCCTCCTTGCCGGGGCATATCACCGAAATCGCTCAGTTGCCCCAGTCTCCACGTGAAGATGACACAGCTGTCTCAGGCTGGATAATCTTTCATGTTGTGTCTGCGCTCACTCCTTTCTCTATTTCCTTTCCTTTGTGATATTTTCAGCACCAGGAAGTTTCACTCACCTTGACCATTGTTTTCATACATTTGGGTTTTAGACAGGGTTGTTTAACTTGAATCCAAAAGGATGTACAGGAAGGAAAGCAGACAGCAAAGATATCATTCGTTTCCTAACTGAATCATAACACTCCAGTTGTCACACTAAAAAGAAGTACAAGGCATCCATTTGAAAAGCATAAACAGCAAGACTGTGATAGTTCTCTTATTGGAAGGCTACATAACAAAGGTGAAGCCTGAGTTTTACCTTTAGATTATCAGCTTCTCTGATGACACATTCCCTGAATAGACTCCAGTTTGGCTCAAAATGTATGTGCAATTTCTTAGTGATAAAACTATTTCACGCATTGCTCAACGAAAAGCGAGCTATATTATTTTGATAATAGGCCTATAGAAATAAGCTTCCAGCCTGATGCTTTAAGACTGCTACTAGATCTTGGATTCTATTTGGTTTCGTTTGGTTTTGTAGCAAAAACACGAGCCAGACAGATTCATAACAGATCTGCTTATGAATATTGGCTTGGTCACATACTAGATACATAACTTTGGGCAAGGTAATGAACTTTCCTAAGCCATGGTTTCCTCACTAATAAGATGGAGATGTCCGAACTTGAGTTGTTTTAATGCCTAGATGAGAAAAATACACATACAATGCTTAACCCCATGCTGAGCATGTAGTAAACATTCTTTCAAGATAGTTGCTTTTCCAATTAGTATCTCTATTGTGAGGTTTTTCCAGATTTTACATATTCATTAGATCACTGTGATAAGTATGCATTACAATCTGCACTCTGGGCTTCCATAGATATTTTATTGAATTGTTGTAATAAGAATTTTTACTATTTGTGTTTACTTCATATGCTACACAACTTTGTAAGAAAAGAATTATTTTAGAAGTACTACATAAAATGCAATTTTAACTCAGTTTAAAGCATTTATGAAAATGCTTTCTAGGGTTGGAAACAGGGGCTCACACCTGTGATCCTAGCACTCGGGGAGGCCAAGGCAAGAGGATTTCTTGAGCTCATGTGTTCAAGACCAGCCTGAGCAAGAGTGAAACTCTGTCTCTAAAAAATAACTGGGCGTCATGGTAGGCACCTGTAGTTCCAGCTACTTGACAGGCTGAGGCAAGTAAATTGGTTGAGCCCAGGAGTTTGAGGCTGTTGTGAGCTATGACACCATGGTACTCTATCCAGGGTGACAAAGTGAAACTCTGTCTCAAAAAAAAAATGCTTTCTATTTTATTATTTTCAAAATTATTTATTTTCCAGTTTTGATTGTCATATGGAAACATGTCTGTCAACATGAGAATCCCCCAATCCTAGGCTTATTTTTGAGAACTTCTCTTGTTATTAGATGTATGAATAAAAGTAGTACCTCCTAAATTTTAACAGATATCCATATTTGCCTCATTGTGTGAAACATACAATTTGTATGTAAGAAAATGACTTGAGGTGGAGAGCTAGCACAAAGTCTAAGGATACTCACACCGACCACTCTACCCCTTTGTTTCCAAGTGAGTATAATTAGCAGATGTAGTTTCTTTATACATTCTGATTTGGGCCAACTATTTGATCTTTTAGTGAATTTGCCAGCTATGTGAGAAATGTAGTGTCAGAACTGGCAGATAATCTTCTGTAGTGTGTTATACATATAGTTTTCAATTTTCTACATACTATACTGTTTTGGCATCTTAAAAATCTTCTGCCTGGGGAGATATGAACAATTTTTAGAGATAACAAAAAAACTAGACTGAAGTGTATCTTTTTTTTTATTAAGTCATGTATACATAGATCATGAATATATTTATGCCTTTGTGGGATTCAATGTGTTGATTATTTGTACAAACTGGAGTGCTTAAATCCTACTAATTAACATAGCTTTCATCTCATTTACTTAATCACAGTGTTAAGACATTTGTGTTCAATATGTGATAGATTTGACTTGTACCCTTGCAATATGTTCCATAGGTGTAGTTCCAGCATTAACCCTCCATGTATCAAACCACTCCTTTCCTTTCCCATTCCCCTCCCCTTCCTTCCTTCATCCTGGGCTATAGTTGTGATTTATCTCTCATATAAAAGTGTGGGTGATTATAAATTGGTTTTATAGTAGATCCTAGCAAACAGAATCCAACAACACATCAAACAAATTATAAATCATGACCAAGTGGGTTTCATCCCAGGGTCCCAAGGATGGTTCAATATATGCAAATCTATAAATATAATACATAACATAAACAAAATAAAAAAGAAAGACCATATGATTCTCTCAATTGATGTGGAAAACACTTTTGACAATATCCAGCATCTTTTCTTGATCGGAACGCTTAAGAAAATAGGTATAGAAGGGACATTTCTTAAACTGAAGTGTGTCTTTGGCATGTAAACTAGTCAGTCCAGGGCTAGAATTGTTTTAAAGAAAGGGAAAAGGAAGAGCAAGCCACTCCCAAACCTAGCAGAAGGAAAGAGATAACCAAAATTAAATCAGAAATAAATGAAATTAAAAACAAAAAAGAATCATTTAGAAATTAATGAAACAAAAAGTTAGTTCTTTGAAAGGATGAATAATATTGACACACCATTGGCCAGGTTAACTAGAAACAGAAGAGTAAAATCTTTAATCACCTCATTCAGAAATGAAATGGAGTATTAACAACTGATACCACAGAGATAGAAGAGGTTATTTCTGACTACCACCACAATCTCTATGCCCAGAAATTTGACAATGTAGAGGAAACAGACAAATGTTGGGAATCACATCATTACCCTTGACTTAATTAGGAAGAAACATGTCTCTTGAGCAGACCAATATCAAGCACTGATATTGAAAATCTTCCAACAAGAAAAGACTGGGACCACATGGCTTTACATCAAAATTATATCAAACCTTCAAAGATGAACATGTACTTATACTGCAGAACCTATTCCAAAAACACTGAGAAAAAGGGAACCTTTCCCAACATATTCTATGAAGCAAACATCAACTTGATTCCCAAACCTGGAAAGGATCCCATTAAAAAGGAAAACTAATGAACAATTTCACCAATGAATAGCAATGCAAAAATACTCAACAAAATCTTTGCTGATACATTGCAACTACACATTTAAAAGAATTATATGTCACCATCAAATAGGCTTCATCCCAGGAATGCAAGGCTGGTTTCACATACACAAATCCCTAAATGTAATTTACTGTATCAATAGAAGCAAAAACAGAGGCCATGTAATCCTTTCAATAGATGCAGAAAAAGAATTTGAGAAAGTTCAGCATCCTTTTCTAACAAGAACACTTAAGAAAATAGGCACAGAAAGCACATTTCTTAAGCTGATTGAGCCCATCTATGACAAACCCATAGCTAATATCATACTGAATGGAATAAAACTGAAAGTCTTTCCATTTAGAACTACAGGCATACAAGGATGTCCACTATTGCCACTACTATTCAACATAGTTCTGGAATTTCTAGCCAATGCAATCATGCAAGTAAAGGATATAAAGGGCATCCAAATGGGGACAAAAGTGGTCAAACTCTCACTCTTTGCTGATGGTATGGTCTCATACTCAGAAAACCCCCAAGACTCAACCACAAGATTCCTTGAAGTGATCAAGACATACAATAACATCTCAGAGTATAAAATCAATGTCCACAGATCAGTATCCCTATATGCCAATAACAGCCAAGTTGAGAAGCAAATCAAGGGCACATTCCCTTCACAGAAGCTTCAAAGAAATTTAAAGACCTAGGAGTAGACCTAAGAAAAGATGTGAAGGATCTTTACAAAGAGAATTATGAAACCATAAGAAAAGGAATAGCAGAAGACATCAAGAAATGAAAGAACATTCCATGCTCTTGGCTAGGAATAATCAACATTGTTTAAATTTCTATAGTACCCAAAGCAATCTGCAGATTCAATGCAATCCCCATTAAATTAACAACACCATACTTTGAAAAACTGGAAAAAATAGCACTGTGTTTTTTATGAAGAAAGAAAAAAAATATTATACCAAGGCTATTCTTAATAACAAAAACAAAGTTTGAAGTATCACCCTACCTTACTTATATGGTTATATTACAAGTCCACAGTGGTCAAAACAGCATGGTATTGATAGAAAAACAGAGACATAGACATATTGAACTAAATAGAAAACCAAGAGATGAAACCAGTCTCTTATAGCCATCTGCTCTTTGATAAATCAAACAAAAGCATACACTGGGGAAAAGAAGCCCTATTCAACTAATGGTGCTGGAAGAACTAGATAACCACATGTAAAAGACTAAAACTGGACCAACACCTTTCACCACTTAAAAAAATTGACTCAAGATGGATAAAATATTTAAATCTAGGACATGAAACAAAAAAATCTTGGAGGAATGTATGGGAAAAACTTGATGATGTTGGATATTGGAAAGATCTTATTTCAAAGACTTCAGCAGCCATCACAACAACAAAAATAAACAAATGGGACTTAATTAAGATGACAAGCTTCTGCACAGCTAAGGACACAAAAAGCACAAAGATAACCTTCAGAACTGGAAAAGATATTTTCAAGGCATGAATCTGACAAAATGTGAATAAATAGAATCTGCAGAGAATTCAGATTAGTCAACACTCCCATCTATTCCTGGGCAAGAGATATGAACAGAACATTCTCTGAGGAAAACAGATGAATGGCTAAAAAACATTTGAAAAAAGGCTCATCACCCCTGAACATTAGAGAAATGTAAATCAAACTACCCTGAGATAACACCTAAGCCGAATGAGAATAGCCAACATCAGAAACTCTCAAAGCTGCAGATGCTGGAATGGATGTGAAGAGAATGAAACACTTTTATACTGTTGGTGGGACTGCAAACTAATACAACCTCTTTGGAAGGAAATATGGAGAATCTTCAAAGAACTCAAATTAGACTTCTCATTTTACCCCACAATCCCAGTACTAGGTATTTCCCAGAAGAAAAAAATATATATATCATAAGGACATTCACACTAAATTGTTTATTGCAGCTCAATTTACAGTTACCCCAAATGTGCAAACAACCTAAATGTCCACTAATCTGGGAATGGTTTAACAAGTTGTTATGTATGTATACCATTGAATACTACTCAGCCATTAAAAAACATGAAGACTTCATATCATTTGTATTAACCTGGGTGGAGCTGAAACACATTCTTCTTAGTTAAGTATTACAAGAATGGTGATACAAAATTCTAATGTACTCATGAAGCCAGCAGATAATCCAATACATACCCCTAGCAGAGAAAAACTCAATTTAATTCAAGGTGAGGAGGGAAATGAAGAAACTTGGAGAGGGGAGGAGGGAGGCATTGGATGTGCTCCCACGTAATGGGTAGAATATTAGGATATGTGCCACACCTCTTGGGGGTGAGACACAAATATAAGAGAGACTACCTAATTAACCTCAAGCAATAAAAATAAATAAATAATAAAAACAAAAATGTAAAAAACAAACAAACAAAATGTCACACTGTCTCCTAAAATATATATTATTATTATATGTCAAATTAAAATTTTAAACATTAAATAAATGAATATTTTTTATACATGCAAAAAAGGAAGAATGGTCTGGCATTAAAATATCATTGCTTCTAGACCCCCTAATCTAGGAAATGTATGCAATCATATCCATACATCCATATGTAGACATTTATATCTATATATTTCTATATCTATCCACATACGGAGGGCTATGAAATTATACTGGCACCTCAAATTCCACCCCATCATAAGGCTTATTTTTATTCCTCTCCTATTTTTATGGTAACATCTCCAATGGTGGGAAACGTGGCTCTCATTTTCCATAATGTATTCACTTATTTTACAATTATTGTGTATATATATTTTTGGAATGACTAACCTATGTCTCTGTGGAAAACAAAGTATTATGTTTTTTCCTGAATAATCTGTAGTCACAGATTTTGGAGAAGATTCTCACAAAAGTGACTTTCCCCTTCTCATTATATCATATAAAAGGGTCATGATATAAACCTATCTTATTACTGATGATAATAAACTTGATCACATGGTTATAGTAGTGTTTGCCTGATTTCTCCATTAAAAGGTTACTACATTTTTGCTTTCCATACTTTGTTCAAAGAAGTGTGTCACCACTCCCAATCCACGGAAATGGGGAGGGGACTAAGCACCATCTTCTGGTGGTAGAGTGGGTAAATAGAATTATAAGAATGATTCTTAATCAATCTTGACTTAATTCCCTCCCATTGAGCGTAGGTCAGATCTGTGACTCTCACATGAATCCATTAAAAGCAGGGCATTGTCTGGGGCTTTGGTGGGGTTGGGGGAAGACCAGTAGAATGAAAGGGGTAAGAGGGAAGGGAATATAGATACCAAGGGAATTATTTATTTATGAGATAGAGTGACCCCTATCCAACAGCCAACAGGAAGAAAGGAACCCCGTGCTACAACACAGGGAACTGAACTCAGCCAACAACCTCAATGAACTTGGAAGCAGTGTCATCTAAAACTTCCAGATAAGAGCGCAGCCTAACTGACACACTGACATCAGTCTGTGAGACACTGAGAATCTGCTGAGCCTACAGAGACCACAAACCTGAAGAACCCATAGATAATAAATGGGTGTTGTTTTAAGCAGCTAAATTTGTGGTAACTTGCTACACAGCAAGGTAAGACTAAGAAAGGTTATCAAAGAATTAGTGGATGTCACATGTTAAAACTATCACTTGCAATTAGTAAACTTTAGTGGAGATACTTTGAGGTTATAGAAATATTTAATTTTTCTATTTCCAATCTCCATGACTTTTATTCCTTCTTATTTTATTTTATGGTCTAGGATTTCCAACATGATGTTGAATATGACGGGAGAGAGAGGACATTTGTCTTATTTCTAATCTTAGGAGTAAAATATTCCTTCTCTCACTGCTTAGTATATTGTCAGCTATAGACTTTTTGTAAATTCACATTATTAAATAAAAGTGATTCTTTTTAATTTTTAGTTTGCTGAGAGTTTTTATCATGATTTGATGTTGGATTTTATTTAGTGTTTTTTTCTGTGTCTGTAGAGATAATCATATGGTCTTGCTTTATTAGTCTTTTATATGGTGAATTATATTAATTTTTTTGAATGTTGAACAAGCCACGCATTCCTAGAATTAACCCCACTTGTTTAAAATATTCCCTTTTTATGCATTCTTAGATTCAGTGTGCTATTTTTTGAGTATTCCATCTCTATATTTACTAAAGTTTTTGTTTGGTAGCATTCTTTTTTTGTAATACCTTTGCTTCATTTTCATTTCAGGTAGTCCTGGCCTTAGAAAATGGTTTGGAAAGTATTCTTTTTGCTTCTAAATTGGGGGAAAAGTTGTGTATAACAAGTGTATTTCTTCCTTATGTGTTCAGCAGAATTTGCCAGTGGAACCCTCTAAGTCATGCTTGGTGAATATTACACCTGTTCTTGAAGAGTAAATGTATTCTTCCTGTTTGGGGTATTACGATGTTTGCTTTGGATTCTTTCAGGGCAAAACTTGCTTCAGGTTTCTCCAAAGATAATTTGTGTCTGGACTGGAGGAGGTTAAGCAGAGCAACATCTGCATGATTTGGAAATTTAAGTATTATTTGTGCTATGCCTTTGAGAGGCTCTTTGCAAGCTCTTCTTCCTTTCAATCTCTCTCTCTAGTATTCTCCTGTTAGTTGTTATTCCAAGCATCTTAGCTGCGTGGTGATGCTGGTATGATCTCTGTTGTTCTAATTAGAGCTTGGTGTTAGGTTTATGACAAGTCCCTTGGTCTCAGTGCTGTGGCCTCCTCTGTCCTCTGACCCTCCCTTGCTTCAGCTGTGGCCTCAGCACATTAACTCTGTTCTACCCCAGGGACAGGACCTCTACCACCACTATTTTCTTCTTCCAGCTGCAGCAAGGGTTTCCTTCTGCTCTAAGGCCATTCATTGTCCTTCCCCCTCAGATAAAGGAGATTATTCCATAGTGGGGATATAAGGGAAGAGCCCAGAAGAGGCTCTTATCTTCCTGCATGACTAATACTTCTTGCATTCTGGTCTGCACCATGACGGTCTCTTCTTAGGCCTCTTTCTGATCTTTTCAGAACGTACCAAGGGATTCTATAAAGAATAAGCCTGAAAATTATCATTAGACCCACTTCTATCTATGACCTTCCAGAGGTTTCTTCTGTTCCACTAACCTACTCTCAACATTTGCTCATTTGTCAGCTATTCTAGCTGAAGTCTTGTTATTGACTTCTGCTTATATCTGTCCCAGGCGAATTCATGGTCACATCTTCCTTCCCATTGAAGGTGTTATGTCTCCTTGGATCTCGAGTCAGCTTTTGGAAAGCTCTGCTCTCTGAGGGGTTTTAAAAATGCCAGGAAGTTGAAGGTAGCATGGCCCCTTTTCATTGCTTGAATGCTTTTTTTAGCTGAACAATGACCATTTGGTAGATTATAGGCACCTCAGTGTAAATGGAATAAAATTGTTTTCTCATGAACTGCTCTATCTCATATCAGAAACAATCAGCCTCCCAAAACAAGCCGTTATTCTAGAATGAAATCTGAGGACTGTTTGCTAATTGGGCTTCAGGAACTGGGGGATGGTTTGCATTTAAATGGTGGTTTTAAAAATGAGCCCGAATATACTAGGGTAGTCAAAAGTTTAGAAAGTGCATTATAGGCCAAGGGAACAGAACGTGCAAAGCACAAGGCATGAAACAAGCACGAACTTTTGAAACTATAAGCAACACGGTGTTTCTGAATCATAAGCTACACATTTCTACAGAAGATAGCTTTTAAAGCAAATTAAACACTGCTATAACATTTTAGACTACCAAAAGCTTTATCTTTTCTTATTTTTTTCTTGTATTATACTCTTTGTACAAAGCTCAAAATATTCAGGAAATCAGACCCTTATTCTATCTATTCCCTGCTTAATTGCCAATGTTTTCACGTGCACAAAACTCTTCAAGTTATCCATTTCTATACTCCTAGGTACCTGGGCAGATTGGTCTATTTTGTCTCAGCCCCAATGTGCCCATCTGTCACCTGAGTCAATGGTCCTTTCCCTGGCTCCCTCACAGGGATGGAGTGAACGTATTGTGAAACAAAGGACAAAAACACATTGTCAAAGGCAAAAAGCACCCTTAAAATGCAACATAAACAGGTTACATCCCTGCCAAGAAAGATTTTCTGGATTCCTAGATTGGCTAAATGTCCTTTCTCTGTGCTCTCATAACACCCTTACTTACATCTGTTTTATCACTTAGAATATTTTATTGAAATTATCTGTTCATGCACATTATTTCCTCCAGTAGACAATAAACTCTTTAAATCCAGGAACCACAGAGTATTTATCTTCATGCCTTCTGCCCTTAGCTTCACATTACATATCTGTTTTACTGAATTGGAGTTCATTAATAGACAAATTGTGTCTCTCCAGAAGCAAGCTCAGTTTCTTGGGGCTCCCTTTTGGCCGGGATCACCTTCTATTATGTATGAGATCTGGTCAGGCTCCCTAATGGCCCCTTTGGGCAGCATCATGCTGCCTATTTCTATGAAGACAGCCTCCATAAAATCTTTGTAGGTAGGGAAACTTTTACCTCTCTTCCCAGATAACCCCAATATTGCTCAAACTCTCTAATACCAAAGATTCTCATCTCATAAAAAAATTGGATGAAATTCAAGTAGAACCATAAAATATCAGAGTTTTAAGGGTGTTTAGAGATTGCTAGTAAATTCCTCTCTGAAAATAGTTGTTGCCAGGAGACAGAGGGAGGCTATGAGAGGAGTAAAAATGAGATCTTGGAGGAGTAGGCTATGATATCTTGATGAGGGCAAGGCATGAAGGTGAAACATAACATTATCTTCCTTTTTAGCTTTTCTCCATTTTGCCAAAGAGCAGCCTTAGTCCCTTCTATTCTTTGAGCCTTAAAATACCCCATCCCTAGGTAGGGTACATCTTGACCTATACATATTGTTAGAGGTGAAGAAGAGGAAATTTTCTTTAAAAATCCTGGCCAAGGATCTCATGGGCATAGGAATTATAAATTAAGAACTTGTTTAGATTCTAAAGACCTGCGTCAGGTCATGGAGATAAATCTCTTTTGTAAACCAGGAAGGCTGCTTCAGGGTAAGAGAGAGTGTTAGCAGTGATGGTTCTAGAAGAGCCAGGGGCCATACCTTCTCTTATTGAAGGATACTCTACAGCACTTGCTGCATCAGGACAAGATTGGCTGGGATTCTTGAGAAATAATCTAGGGAATCCAGTGCTGGGCCTGGGTAAACCTTTTGTGCCTCAGAATTTAATGCTGAACTCCAGCAGGGGCAGAGTAGGCCTCCCTTCACCCCCACAGTGCTGTGACACAGGAAAGGGGCACACTCCAGGGGTCACAGCAGAATGCTAGCAGGCCTCCAAGTGCTTGGCAGAATGCCCAGCATGCATTTCTTTCAACCAGAGAGAGAAGACAGATCTTTGTGGGAATGAGATTCAGAAACTCGGGAATACGTTGGAAATGGGCCAAATGTTGAATCCTGAAAGAAAAAGAGAAACTCCAGGCATTGGACTGATGTCCCTGGTTGGAACAATTGAGTTACATATATACATGTGTGTCTATATATACTCACATGTGTTTATGTATATGTGCTTATATTTATTTCATATTTCATAATTTGTAATGTTCAGACGTATAACAGTTACATTCCAGGAGGTGGATTTAAACTAGGTCTTTGGGAATCTGAAGATTTTGTCCAATGAACTTTAAACTGTCCTTGGAAATTAAAACTGGAAGAGACCTTAGAAATTGACCCTGACTTTCTGCTCCTGTTATGTAGATGAGGAAAATAAGGCCTGGAGAAATGACTTGACTTACTCAGCAACACATGGGGAGAACTATTGGAAGTTTTCCTAAATTCAGGGCAGATCAAGCCTTTTTATGCATTTCTCTGAGCAGGCCCCATTGGATCTCAGGACTAAGGGCTGTTATCCTCACCTGTCTGTGCTATGTTTAGAGACAACTGATGCATTGTCACTAACAGTTCTATTCCCATTTTTGTGGGCAAGGAAGACAATTGCTCATTTCTGCACATTTCTGCACATTCACTGAAGGAAGCTGAGGTCTAGAGAGGTGAAGTGACTTGTCCAAGATCTCTTGTGTAAGAAATGGAGAACACTGACTTAAACCACAGACCATCTTCCTCTCAGTCCATTACAGCCAGTCAAGGGGAAATGAAAACAATCAAGAAGTTAGGAACCGATGAGTGTGAGTGTCTGGGATTCCTGCAGGTTCTAATCCCAAGCCTCCATGGTGCAGCCCTGTGTGCAGATTGCCTGCATGCACTGTGATTTTGTTCTCGCTGGTCCTCTTTTAAGGAATCTCCTGTCTCCTCATTCATCTCTTCCAGCTGGTAAGCTCCTATGTTAAGACTTTATAAATATTTTCATTGCCATATCCCTCTTCCTTCCTGGAAGAGAAGTTGCTTTAGTTTCCAAGGTTCTTCCAGTGGCTTGTTTGTACCTCTATTTTATCTTAGGGGTAAGCCAGGCTATGCTAGAATCATCTTCTCCTCTTGGTGAGGCAGGAATAGTGTGCAACTCTTCCTGACTGCTCTTCCTGGGACCTGGCACATCAAGGGTATTCAGTACACCTTTGGTGAGCAGATATAATATAAATATTATCCCAGAGAAATCAGCTCATTAGAGTCTATAAGACACTAACTACAAAGTACCTTACACAGAGTGAACGTTCCCAGAAACCAAACTGTCACCCAAGACCCTTACTGGTGTCTTCTTTCTTACTGCATTGTCCTCGGCAAGTGACACCTGCCTTCCCAGGATGCTGCCCTCCTGGTTCTTAGTCGCTTTTCCACTGACCATGTAAATACATTGGCTGAGAACATCAGAGGGAAGATATTTTGATAGAAAATGTTTGCAATGTTGGATAGGATAGACAAGTGTTTCAAGATGAAGAAATTAAAACAAAGAAAGGGCAGCTCTGGTATCGTGAGAGCTCACCTAAAAGTCCTTCCACAGCTGAAACCCTGAGACGATACTTCTTGTGTGTAGCAGAGTCTGCAGAGATAGAAAACCATGGCTATGTCTGTTGAGTTTTGTGATGGCGCTCATACATGAAGCTATGAATCTGATGACACCCAGCTCTCTCTGGTTAGAGTGAAAGCTGAGGATGGGAGGAGAACCGATCTTTCTTCCAGCTCCATTTAATGGTCTAAGACTCAGCTGCCCTTTGATCTTGGAGCGGAGATTTGGCTTTCAGGGAGAGAGTTCACAGGTGGCAAGATGTAAACAAAACAACATCCCGGGGCCCTTGTCAGGCCTTTGGAAAACAAAGTGGAAACATGGTTGGCTCCTGAGCTGACCAAGCTGACCAGACATTAAGTAATGAGTCTGACACATAGCAAAGTCTTCACACCCTCTGGCACTCACTACGCCGGGGTGATGTTCTTCCAAAGGGGTCACTGGACTTCCCTTGGCGCGACCTTCCAGTAGAATGATGTTTTTTCTTGAGCACGAGGCTTTGATAACTAAAAAGAAAATGTGCATCCCTGCCCTGGCTTTACCGCTGCGCGTTTCCCACACAGTCTCAGAGTCCATCTCAGAATGAATTCTACGGGACTGATGTGGGAAGAATTAGGAAATAATAAGTGGTTCATTTGTATTCCCTTTTTGTCAGCAGGCAACAAGAGCACAAAGAGGGAAATAATTCAGGTACTTTAGAAGTCTTTTTCCATTTAATCCTTACAGAGGGACAGGGGCTGGTGCTGTTTCCTGAGAAGCTGTCCTATCCATGGTCCCATGTCAAGGTGCTTTCCTGGAGCTTCTACCTGGGCCTCCCAGGGCCTGGCAGGAAGTGGAAGAAGGAGCTCTTCAAGGAGGAAAAGTAGGTTTCAGTAGTTGTTGGTCAGAAAGAGCCCAGTGGTCAGAGGCAGAGGACGGACTCGCCTCCTTCACTCACATCAGGGCCAGAAGCTCTTCTTCTTTCTTTCTTGAGTACAGACTCACTCCTGGCCTCTCCCCTGTTATCCTATGAATTCCTTTGGAGCAAGAAACAGCATTTGTGTATTTTGAAAAGTCAAGAGCCGGTGTTAAATGTTCCTACCTCTGAGAGAAAGCACATTGCCCTCCTCATTGTCGAGCTGGGGAAGAAACCCCAGCCCTGCCGTGTGCTCAGGACTTCAACTAGGCCTGCTCGGTGCCAGGCTTTCCCCTCCACTCCGGGCCCCTGAGAGCCAGCAGCGGGGCTCAGCTGCAGTTAATTTTCATTTGCTGTTTGTATATAAATGCTTTTAGTACTTAAACTAAATTCAGATCAATTAAACTAATGTTGTTTGACATAATATTCCTTGTTCCAAAATCAATATCCCTTCATTTGACAGACTTATTCTTGAATTCAGGATGTTTATTGTTCTTAAAGCTTACCTATAGACCTGGTTTTTGTCTTTAATGATATAAAACAGCTCTTCCTCACATACTGTACGCCAGCATGTAATGGGGTTCATATTTCTCTGGTAAATATCTTTAATTGTACCATCATGCCTTTTAATCTCGGCAGCACATGACCACGCTTCCTCTGCCTCCATTTGTCTCCTTGGTTTTAAATGCATTTCTTCAGCAGTGTCTGTTGGAAGAGCCAGATTACACTTTGTGGGCCAGCGCTCCCTGTTTCCAAAGAGCAGGGCCGACTGTGTCCTCCCCGCCCAGTGACTTGACCGTGGATGCCGATTCTTCACCAGAACCCACCTCCCCCTCTGCCCCTACCCAGTCATCATAAAGTAACATACGGCCACTAAAACACGACACATTTTCTCATGTGGTCCCCCCATGCCCTGCAGCTCTTCTTCACCCTGCCTTTGGCTCTTATAAATCTTGGTCTGTTTTCTCTGGCCTCTGTCCAGAGACAGGCCTCGCTGGGCTCTGGGGAGGGAAGCCTGGGGGTCATTTATCACTTGAACAGTGGGAATGGGGGACTGAACAGTAGTTTTTTTGCCATCACCATGGCAGGGGTCTGTGCACAGTTGCCTAATTGGAAGAACCTGGCCCCTGTTCCCATAACCACCCCACCTTAATAGCTTTGCCCAGCTCAGGTTTACGCAGTTCACAATGGTGGATCAGGTCTGCTGAGAGGAAGGAGCTCTCCGTGATGGAACAGAAATTGTTTGCCATGTTTTCCTTTTCCTTTTTTTTCCCCTAGGCAAATATTTTCTTTAAATTAATAGTCATTGAAATGATATAAGCTGGCATTTGTGAGAGCTTTAATGAGCCTCTGAAATACACAGAACTTTGCTCTGTGAGCAGCCTTCAGACAGTACTGAAGCCTCATGAAACCCGAGCTAGGTCTGTTCTTCTGTCTTCCTACTGGAAGGGCTCAGCAGAGCGTGCCCAGACCCTGGGCAGGGACCACTCTGCCCACGCCCCGTGCGTGCACACACACACACACACACACACGGTTTGTTTTTCTATATTATTTTTCAAAGAAACATAGATTGAGATCAGAGAGATTTTGTTTAACTCAGGAGTCCTTAACTTTAAATATTGCTGCGATTCTGAGTGGAGGAATGGGAAAATAATTGGTTTGTGCTACCGCATTTGTTGTCTATGAACTGTACACACAGCTTAACTTTTGTTCTGCCTGACAAGTGTGACTTGCTCTCCTAGGGACTGGTCTGTCTCTATCCGCTTTTGTTTTGTTTTTCTCTGCTCTCAAATTTATTCTTTCCCCTCATTTTCTTCTCTCCTGATCCCACCTCCCTCTGTCCACAGTATCCCATCTGGAGTAATATTCTGTGTACTCTGAAGAGGGCTATAGTAAATCTTTTGTAAGTGTGAGCTGAATAAAACAGCAATGGTTAATACAAACTGCAGGGAAGTGCCTTCCCACAGGCCCTCTCCTCAGCGAGTGTGTCTCTTCCCATGAGACACCTTTGATCATGGCCTTGGTGACCACACGTGGCTGCATTTTGTTTCCATTTCTCCCGATTCCCATTGCCTCCAACTGATTGCTTGGCCTTCCTTTGCTGAGTCCTGTTTCTGAGAGGGGCTAGTCCGACTGCAGGAGGAGCCACTGCCCGGTCACACTCTGGAGAGAAATTTCTGAAGGGCCTTTGGCCTCTCGCTCAGCTCCACCCTGGGAAGGCTGTCAGCAGGGGCCGGAGTGGAGGTCCTGGGTTTAGTCAGAGAAGGCCTTGAGGGCCCCCAGCTCTCACTGAAATGACCTAGGAAGTGTCAGGAAGAGGAAGAGGAGTAGAGGTTAATCTAGAGACCTCCCTCCGCTGCCCCCTGGGAAGGAGTGCTGTGGCCACAGCCCCTCAGGACTTCACAGCTGGTCAGTGCTCGCCTCTGCTCGACTCTTGACACTGCGCATGAGCAGACTTTATTATGTTGTTTTAAATGTTATTTAATCCCCACCATTTCCAAGTGGAGTTGTAAGGGCTGAGATTATCGTTCCCATTTCACACAAGAGGAAAGTGAGCTCCAGAATGGTGACCTCTGCAGAGTCACTTAGCTCATGTACAGAGGTGCCAGGATTTGGATCTGGGCTTCTGGTGCCTATACTGTGACTTTCTCCCGGGCGTGGTACGGCGAGAACCTTCACTCCTGGGCTCTGCCGTCATGCTTGCTTCCCTTTTCTGAAAGTACTTAAAAGGGGGTTAAATCTCAGTTTTAGCCCTGCCCAGAGCCAGGCTCTCCAGAATGCTGATCAGAGGCCATTCAAGTGGCTGAGCAAAGAGGGACACTTCCAGGAGCCCTGGAGGAAAGCAACCCTCATGGGCAGCCTATCACCCAGTTCTCACCTCCTAATCAATGTAATGTTTGACTATTTCTGTCTGCAGAACATTTCAGGCATTTTTGGTCCCCTCCAGAATTCCTGCATGTGAGGATGTGTGGCTCAACTCCTACTTACCTAACACATGTTGGATGGAGATACAGGTAAGGAGATCACACACATGTGATGGCCTAGTTAAGGACAGGGTACGTGGGAGACCCTGAGTGAATGTCAGACTGACTGCGTTCTAGTGGGAGATTTGCAGGTGACAGTCTGGAAAGTGGATGGTCAGGACATCCATCTCTGGTTTAGGTAATATTCTTGTGCTCAGACTCTTTTTATTTGGGTATCTCTAAAATCTGGCTCTTTGGTTTATAGACTCTGAGAAGAGCCATGGTTTAAAAGAGATTGATTCTTAAGGGAAGCTTCTTAAACGAATTTGGGTTATAAGAATGCCATTTGGACACTTGGTTTATCTGGTTTCTCTCCATGTGAGGAAAAATGATATTCTGAAATGGTATAAAGAAGTCTAGTGAAAGGTATACAGTTATTCAAATATGAAGCAACTCTAAGAATTAATTTTAATTCAAATTCAAATAAAGAATACAACAAATTTGAAAACAATTTTTAATCCATTCCGTTATTTTATCTTTACCATAGCCTTCTAAGATAGCATTAGTATCATTCCCACCTCGCAGATGTAAAAAAAACCGAGATTCAGAAAAATAAGTGGCTTTTTTGAAGGCCAGTTTCAATTGGCAAGTTGGTACCCCCTATATTCCTTCTCCTTTCTTTCAAAGAATCATAGACACCTGATAAAGATGACAGAATGCAGAAAAGAAACTTTATGAACTAGCATACAGTCCCCAAGAATATTTGATAATATTGACACTAAGATTTTTTAATAATGAAGCTTATTCAACAATCATAGGACTAGGCTTTGGTCAGATCCAATATGATATGGATCACCCATCACCTTGCATATTACGTAGGTCTTAGGATTGAGAAACTTCTAAATAAATATAGTATGTTAACTTTAAAAAGAAGGGAGATCTTAATAACAAAACCAAAAGTTTTGATTGGGAATAGGCAGTGAATCAGATAAATAAAATAAATATGGGGGGGGGGAGTGCAAATGGAATGTTCTCTTAGCAATTTCCATGAAGGGTTTGGTGTCCTCCCCGGTAGCTCAGGATCGCAAAATCTAAGTCAAATCTAATGCATTTGTCTTTTGCATTTACGAACCATTCTCAAACCCATTCAACATTTGCCTTCCAATAGTTTCATAAAGCAGATTTTGCCTGTAGCACTGTTCTCCTTTAATTATAAAAAGCCAGTGTACTAGCAAGAGAAAGGCCTGCCATATGTTTTTGATTCATTTAGGCTTAAACCCTCAACCTTCTGTTAGCTACGAAAAAGGCAATATTCTAGAACTCATCTTAATAAGCAATGTTAGTAAAAACCCTTGTAAGAAACAAGTTTTGATTTTGCTGGGAATAGTGAGAGCGTTTCTCAGGAGCGTAACTCCTGAGTGCTTTGGGCAGGATTTGGAACTCAGCCACTGTGAACTGAAAGTGAAGAGTGCATTGTGAGAGGCATAACTTCTTCAGTCTCGACTGAGGATCAATCTTTGTCAAACTGGACTTAGTTAGGTCTCAGGGGAGCAAGGGGAAGTAGTAATTTAGGAGAAAAAGAGTTGTTATGTAGGGGTGCTATTTACCTTACAGTAAATATGGGGAAACAGTGGTTAATAAAATAGTTTTATATTTTTCCTTTAAAAAATAACCATAATGTATGAAATATAACAGTATTTAGGCTTTAAAACTAAACAAGAGACCTTGTGATTTAATTTTTATAAAGGAAAAAAAAAAAGGGAAAGCCTTGCTTTCCTTTCAATGTTTTCAAACTTTTTGCCAGCTAGTTATTAATTGGGTCGATTTTTTTTTAAGAGGATCATTCATCTTTACTGTGAACCTTTTCCCCTCCTTGGGCTCATTATGTTAAACATTGAGTTTAACCCACACGTTAGGGAAAAAAGTAATATTTCTGTTAGTTTAAACAGCCACATTGACTCACATAAGGGAAAAATGGCTAACTGGATGTGGGGGAAGATATTTCGGTAGAAACAAACATCCCCGGGAAAAGATTAGCTCTAGCAGCAAACTTGAGTTCCTGTGGTGCCACCTTGCCTAGAGCAAGGGTGTGGCAGAGAGGGTATTGGCTTGCTGGCAGCTCTGCCATGAGTTGGCCCTTCTGTCTTCTAACCTAAAGTTACCTTTCACTGAAGAGATTCTGAGTAAAATGGCAAAGAGCAAAGCAGTTGCCTTCTTGCCCCCAGCCTTTCTTTGGTTTAATTGGGTCGATTTTTAACTGAATCTGAGTCTACTGTTTGCTGTGTTTAGTGTGTGTCTGTGTATGCTGTGTTGCTGTGTATTTTTTCTCCTGAGCGACAACACAAACCTTCATCTTCATATGGAATAAGCTTCCTATGGGAATGTTATGCCCCCACCTTACCAGTATCTGGTGTATGGTCAGAGTTTAATAATAATTACTAAAAATTATTGAAAGAATCTTAAATATGTGGGAGAAAAGGTGAGAGGTGGTGTAATGCCATGGGTAAAGGTGTAAAGGTGTGTGTTTAAGAACTGCATGCTTTATTTCTAATCCTAGGTTTTCCACTTATTAGACATTAGGTTAAGGTTTAGGTCATGTGTGAAGTATACATAAGAATACCTACTTCCAATTGTGTACAAGTTAATGAATTTATGTATATATAAGTCTAGACACATTGCATGCATTCAATAAATAATTGCTGTTTGTTTGCTTGTTGGTTTAGAGCAGTGGTTCTCAACCTTCTGAAGGCCTCCTAATGTCGTGACCTTTTAATACAGTTCCTCATGCTGTGGGGACCCCCAACCATAAAATTATTTTCATTGCTACTTCACAACTGTAATTTTGCTACTGTTATGAATCATAATGTAAATATCTGATATGCAGGATGTATTTTCATTGTTATAAAGGAGTCACAACCCACAGGTTGAGAACCACTGGTTTAGGGCAAAGTCTAGCATTGTGCATAGAGTGAGACAGCTGGGATTTAAATTTTGAATACTTAATTATCAGTTTAGTTAAGTCACTTAACATTTCTAAACCTTTATTTCTTCATAATAAAATAGAAGTAATGACTTACTCAAAGGATTGTTGGAAGGATTAAATAAGTGGTGTGTGTATGTGTGTGTGTGTGTGTTTGCTCACATGTGTGATGATGATGTGTGGGGCCCACATCCTTAGTCCTTTTGAAAATATTCAGAAAGCATCTTCTTCAAGGAAGTCCAAAGCTTTTGTCTTTTGAGATGGCATCATAGGCTGTATCTTCAGGGAAGATGAAGAGGAAATTAAGGTTTTCTTCAGTCAGTTACAGTAAGAGGAAGGGAAACTTAATAACTTGGTTACAACATCAGTTTCAGGCATGCCTTATATTGGCAGAGCAGACCCAAAACTATCTTGTTCCAGTGACCTTAGTTGAAAACAAGTGCCTCTTTATTGTTGCTAATCTGCAGTATAGTGAATACCAGAAAAAATATGACAACTGACAGGGTTAAGAAATGATATTTCCCTACACTATATGAATCTTTCAAAATTTGAATATAAAATGTTGGAGATAAAGTGGCAATAATATTTGCTTTTTGATAAAACTAAATTTATTCTAGCATCTCCGATGTTCATTCTATGATAGTGTTACTCAGTTTCTGCCTTGACTTCAAGCCAAATATTGATTTTAATAATCAGCCATTCAACAGCAGGCCCAAATGGTGCTTTTGGACCAATGTGTAACATTAGTCAATAGCTGAAAAATAAGAACTGCTCTATGTTGGGGTCCTACCTCAAGAGCAGCATCTGCTAAGACCTGTAGAAACTGGCAGCAATGTGCTGAAGAAATCTCAAGTTAGAAGTGACAGCAAAGACAGACAAGAGCCATAGAGTAGAATTAAAAGTGGGAGCTCAGGGATCCATTGCCCATTGTGGGATTCCGGCAATGACCCAGAATGTTTGCTCCATCCTGATTTTACTGAAGTCCATTTGCCCAGAGGGTAAGATGAGGGAGGGAACAAAGATGTCAGCAGTTTCTTGGATTGACCATATCAGCTCCTGTTACTATTATTAACCTTAAGGGTAGCCTTCAGAAATCTGATATCTGAGCCTTGTATTGGGAGACCCTCTTGCTTGAGGTCACATACACAGATTTCTAGCTCCACTAGTTCTCTGTGGACTGAAACATCACCAGTATTTATCTCCTCTGAGGGATTGGTGGGAGGGAGGCATTTTCCTCCCATCACCACCACAGAGGATTTTCCTCTGCAATAAGGGATATAAACTCTTCTGCCCATATCTCAGAGCTCAAGCTCTTCTGCCCATATCTCAGAGCTCAAGCTACTCCCTTGGTCTCTGTCCCAGGCATATGCAAATCTCTATAATGGGCATCTGCTTTGCCTGTTTAATGGGCAGGAAATGCCCTAGAAGATGTGTCTTTTCTAGGACTTGCCATAATCTCCTCTATGATCATTATTCACCTCAGAGTGTTCACAGACCCAGCAGGGTATTTGTAATCTATATCCCCAACAGGCTAGAATTTCAGATAAGGCAAGAAGCTTGCTAGCAATGGCTAGCTTAAATGTAAACTAGCTGATTTTTCTTTGTTCTGACTTACTCAGCTTACATTTTACTTTTCTTCTTTTTTAGGAGGTGCTTTCTTTTGCTAAGAATGGAGTCTTTGGTCCCCATTCTCCCAGAAGCTCTGTGTGTGAATATTTTGCTATGACAGCTGTAAGGGTGATGAGAGTTTTCCTTGGGACCTCAATCATTGCTGCATCTGGGAGCTTGTACACAGATTTGTCCTAAATCCTGGCCAAGTTTATTCTCATCTCTGCCTTTACTAGGTATCTGATGTGCTATTGACTGCTGGTGATGGCATGGCCAGATGTATATAGAAACACACCATTTCTTTCCTCCTCTGTAAAATGTAGACAGTACTAGTGCATGTGCCATGGAGTTTAACACATTTTATCCCCCTTTGGTAGGTTTTAGAAAAAAATATATGAACAAAAGTTGGTTCGTTAGACCAAAATGTGCTGCATAGATGTGTGTTGACTAGGCTGATCTACACTTTTTTTTTTTAAACAGAGTCTCTCACTCTGTCACCCTTGGTATAGTGCTATGACATCACAATTCACAGCCATCTCAAACTCTTGGGCTCAACTGATCATCTTGCCTCAATCTCTCCAGTAGCTAGGACTACAGGTGATAATAATACGCTTGACTTGTTTTTCTATTTTTAGTAGAGATGTACTCTCACTCTCACTCAGGCTGGCCTCGAACTCCTGAGCTCAAGCAATCCTTCTGCCTTGGCCTCCCAGAGTGTTAGGGTTACCAGCACGAACTACCATGCCTGGACTGGTTTAGACTCATGTCTTCTGAATTCTGTCTCAGGAGGGTGGACTGTGGTTTTGGTATTTAGCCATTTCCTACTTTGAGCTGATGAATGCCTTTGATGTGGGGGTCTTGAATCTGTGGGTGTAATGTAAGTCTTTAAGAAATTCTGTGACAGCATTATCCCTAATACCCCTAAACTTTGAGGGCACGTGTCTCTTGGTATCCCTAATTTCCATCAGTTGGATGAAGAGAAATTTCCATGTTACAAGTTCAGCATCAGGTCCCCCTTGTAGGGGACCCTTCCTCTGCTTGTGTGAGGAAAGCAGGACACAGGGAGAACAGTGGGACTCATTGCTACTTTCTCTCTTCATGCAGAGCTCTTATGACTGAACTAGAATTAGAACAAAAAGGGTCTACAAACAGCCATCTGTCATGAGTCAGTCAGGAAAGGAGAAGAAAGGGATCTGATTAGAAGAAACAAGTGGTGGGTTTTGTGTGTACCTTCTACATCAGTAGTTCTTCCGAGTCAGGTGGAACTGTGGCCAGGGAAATGAGTGATCGCTGAACGTACTACAAGTTTACCTGAGATTAAGGGCAAGTTGAATATAGCTGTTATCTTTTGTTCCAATATTGACTTAGTCTTATTGTCACAAATCAGCTATTGATGTTTTGGGTCCCCATTAGTCTCAGGGAAGAGAACTAATCCTTCTTTCATGTTTGTTTATATACCATATTTGGCCGGAGTTCAGGGTGCACTTTTCACCTTGGTCTGCAAGTAAAGAGGCAAACACATGACCTCAGCACTAGAAGCCACCCTGGCTGGTCACTCTCCACTGTTTGTTTAATTTTGCTCTGACTTCTGCCTGCCTCCTAATCCCAGGTATTCGGACATGTTACAAAAAGAAAGAGACTCTGAGATCAAAGCACTGGTCACGATTTTACTAGGGGGCACCTCTGAAAGTATTTGTAGACCTGTGTGTATGGCCAGCACTGTGATCTTTAGAAAATACTTTGCTCTCCAAATTGGGGCCAACAGATTTATCACTCTCTGGGCCCCAACCCTCCAGGTCAGTCTAGGGTTATTTTTGTGTATTGTGTGTGAAGACGTGGAGGTTCTATTACAGAAACTTGAAGAGCAAATATTTAGAACACGCTTTAGGGATAAAAGGAACTTCTGAAAGCAAATTTTTTTACTTTAGAATTTCCTGTAAAAATAAGTTAACTTTATTGTAGTTTGCTTGAGATCCTTGTCCCTGGACAGATTTCTCTTCCAGCCACCGTCGTTGTAACACTTCAAGATGATGGACGCTTTTGTCTTCTTTGTGGAATTTCAATTTCTGCTTTGAATCAGGCTAAATCCTGTTAACAAAGAAACTCCTGAGGGACAATCTGTTTGTTTTGTTTTATTAGATGTATGAAGTGTGTTTCAATAAAGGAGGAGTATCAACATATGTAGTATAAAATTATCTGCCTTCAACCTTTATTTTATTGAAAGGGTGGTGATTTTAATACAGTTTGAGACATGTCTATTCAAACTTGCACAGCATACAGTTTAGAGCACAGAATTTGGTAGAGTTAGGTTCAAACCTTAACTAATTTTACTATCTGTGTGCCTTTATGTGGGTTATTTCACTTCTTTTAACCTCAATTTTACACTATCAGTGGAAGTAATATCGGCATTGACCTCATAGGGTGATTAAAAGGGTAAAACAAATGTATGTAAGATATTTCACATTATATCTTATATATCATGGTCATAAATAGTGGTGGATTGTTATCATTATTCACTCTCCAAAACCTGCATTTTGTTCCTTACAGGTGACCTTGACTTTTACTTTACAAAGAAGATTGAGAGTCCATGACTTTTTTCACCTCAAAACATCTCTGTGTATTTATCAATTAACTTTTTTAAGTGACAAAAAATGAATGCTTACTTTGTCATGCTTTGTTTGAAGTCCTGTATACATATAGCTCATTTACTGCCCACAATAATCATATGTTAACGCCATCTTACTTACGAAAAAATTAAGGCTGAGCAAGGTGAATAATTTGGCAATGCACATTGCTAGTATATGAACAAAAGTCATCTCATTGCAGAGTCTATCTTCTATCACTTGTGCTATTTTTCCTTTGTTCAATGCCTTAGATTGGAATTTTACTTTTATAAAGGATTGTCTCTGATATTCATTTTTTATGCCTACTAGTACTTTGATAACTTTCTAATGTCCTGATTTCCCTTAAATTAAATTATTTAATCAATCAACTTTAATAGATATATTCATTATATACTTATTTATGAAATGAATATGGTCTGGTTTTTGTCTTTCTGGTCCAGAGACTCTCCTCTCAAGGTCACAGTAGAGCAGAAACATCACTTCCCATGAGCAAGAGAGTAGGGAAGGAGTCAGCTTGGAAGATTTGTGGCAGTAGTCCAGGTAAGAGATGTCGGTAGCTAGAACTAAAATGTTTTTAATGAAGAATAGTAGATGCATTTTATGATATTTTGGAGATTAATCATAAAGACGCACTAGTTGATTTGATATAGGAGGTATGGGAAATAAAGTGATAATGGATAACTCCTAAGTTTTTGTTTTGAAAAATCAGTACTTGATGTTGTCTGTGGAGAAGAGTGGGCTTTGAGCAGGTTTGTAAAAGATATGAAAATAAATTAAAAGTAAGTGTTTTACCGTTGTATTTTTTCTAT
Organism: Perodicticus potto; assembly: GCA_963574655.1. Lineage (NCBI taxonomy): Eukaryota > Metazoa > Chordata > Mammalia > Primates > Lorisidae > Perodicticus > Perodicticus potto. The sequence goes on from CAUYRH010092963.1 coordinate 59,319, forward strand.
GAGAATGGGTGGAAATATCAATGTATTCTAAGGATTTAGGGCTCAATGAAAAGTTTTAGGCATGAACATAGTATGTGAAGTCATAGATGCAATCACTTAGGGAATGGATGAGGACAGAGGAGAGAAGTCTTCAGGGAAAGAGTAGGATCATCCAGGAGATGAGCAGGGAAGAAGATAACAAGGTGTGACAAGAAGAAATGGCGAGTGAGGGAAGAGTAAAATGAGGAATGTGTTGTTTCCAGAAATTCTGTATGAGTCCTGGAGATCTTCTGAGCATATGATACTACTGAAAGTTCGCAAACTTTTATACACTGCCTCCACTTCCTGCAGGGCTTTCCTCTCTTCTCTGCCTGACAAACTCCTACTGTTCCTACCAGGCTTAGTTCAATTCCTCTAGAAGCTTTCTCTGATCAGTAGTGCTGTGTCTCCCTCCGTCTTAGCCCAGTCATAAGGCACTCAGTATAGGATAAGTTAAGTGTCATATGAAATCTCTGGTGCCAGCATGGTGAGTCCCTTGAGAATAGTGACTGAATCTTTCACTCTGAATCACCACCATTTAGCATAGTAACTGCAGAAAAAGTGGTTGACTTTTATTGGTTGAATAAATGTATGAGTTATGACTAGCTTCTCTTTGGAGCTCCAGTATTTGATTTCAAACCATTTAATTTCTACTTAAGAGCTAAATCTAGAAGCCCAACATTGAGCTTTTTCCTATGTCTCAAATTGAATTTTCTTACCTTTCTTAAGACCTTCTATTTCTGTTTATGGTGTCAATACCATCAACACCGTCAAATTCTTAAGACCTTCTATTTCTTCAAGTTGGGAAATACGCAATCACTTTTGACTCTTCCCTCTATCTGGATAGTCAGCCATTATTCCTGTCCATTTTCACTCCATGTCTCTTGAATCTGCATCCTGTTTATTTTTCCTTATTAGCAACTTTCCCCAAGTCACGGAATTTTTCAGATACAGAGCCAGGGTTAAAATCCATTCTGTCTTACTTACTAGGTTGTAGCACCTTTCTGTAGCTTATTCTTGGGTAACTGGGATCCTTTGATAGTACGAGGAGGAATTCCAAAGAATGCAACTTGTAATTTTCTGAAACACTTTGGAAAGGAAAATACTCTATAGACTTTTGTTTTGTCTTATATTTGAAACATAAACCATCTATTTTATGAGGCATTGACAGAGAAATAGATGGATGGACTAGTTTATTTTCCTCAGTAGGATGCATACTAACGACTGTCTAAAGACATAAAATTTTATAAATACAGTAGAGTATTTTCATCTGGAATATTTCTGTTAAAAATTACCAACATCATTAAGCAGGATACCTTTTAACTTCAACTCTCAAAATTCTTTTTTTATTTATTAAATCATAAAGAGGTAGATCATGTATACATTAATGCATTTATGGGGTACAATGTGCTGATCTCATATACAATTTGGACTGCTTACATTGTACTGGTTAATATCTCCTTCACCTCATTTACTTCGTTATTGTGTTAAGATATTTATACTCAATAGATCAGAACTGTACCCTTGCAATATGCATCAGATTTGAGGTCTTTTCAATTTTTTTTCCTAGGATTTTATTCCAGCCACAAAGTAACATTTGTAATTCTGAATTTAACATACTTTTGTCTTAACTCTAGGTGATATCCAGTGAATGTTTGGTGATAGAATTAATAAATAATTGAGTGTGTATATAACTTATTATGTGACTGTGCAAATATACATGGTGATCAATGTTTTTCCCACTTTCTTACCATTTGGCTGTCAAGTAAAGATAGAGAGGAATTATCCTATCACATGGTGACCCCAAGTCACCACTAAATATGTTCCATTTCTGAAACATAATTTCTCACATTCTGCTTCCTGATTGCCACCCAAATTGTGTTTATAACTTTTTCACAAAATCATTGATGCCACCAGTTTATTTCAAAAATCTATAGTTCAACCTTTCACTTCTTGCTGATTAGAATAATTACCACTGGGTGTGCACACCTGCTGTAAATACTATAGAACTGAAGAAAAATATATGAAATGACTAATCTTAGACAATGTACAACAGGAAGACTAGACCTGTGATTCATGAGAGCAGGTAAAAACGAGGAGATACCTGTGATTGTCCAGTTTGACGCCAGAAGGCATTTATTGGAACACGAGACAAGGAGGGAAACTCAAGCAGAGCATGGCAGTCTCAGGAAAGTGAGAGGTACATAGAAGAGCTTGGAAAGACTGAGACAACAGTAATGTGTAAAATAGACTTCCAGAAATAAAAGGGCAAAAAAAAAAAGCAAGCAAGCAAGAAAACAAATGCACTGCTATAGTTTGCATTTTGTCCCACCAAAATTTATTTTCTTTAGTAAGAAAATAAACTTCATGTTGAAGTTGTAATCTCAGGTATGATGCTATTTTGAGATGGGGACTTTGAAAGGTAATTGGTTTTTTTATTTAAAGAGTATTTATGTTCTGGGGAAGGGGGCTGGGAATTTATTTATTTTTTAATTTTAGATTTTGTTGTTGTTGTTTGGGATTCATGGAAGTTACAAAGAATTAGGTTACACTGATTTAATTTGATAGATAAATGTCCCTCTTATAATTGTGTCCTACCTCTAAGAGGTGTGCCATACACTGTGACCTCCATCCCTATCCCCAATGTGCCATACATTGTGTTCTTCCCCAAACAGGTGTGCCATACACTGTGATGGGGGTCACAGTGTATGGCATACCTCTTGGGGGTGGAACACAATTATAAGAGGGACTTATCTCTATCAGATTCAATCAGTGTCACCTAATTCTAAGAAAGGACTCCCTCCTCCTCTTTCCTCAGTTGCTCATTTTCTACCCCTAGTATTAGCTCATTTACTGCCTTCATATTAGAATAGAAAACATTGTATTCTTGCTTCTCCATTCTGTGATGCTTTACTAAGGTTAATGTGTTCACCTCTATCCAAGTTAGTACAAAAGACATAAAGTCCCTATATATTTTAGTAGCTGAATAGTATTACATGGTATACATATACCACAGCTTGTTAATCCATTCCTGGGTTGGTGGGCATTTAGGCTGTTTCCACATTTTGGCAATTGTAAATTCAGCTGTGATAAACAGTTTAATGCAAATGTCCTTATGATAAAAGAAATTTTTTTCTTCTGGGTAGATGCCTGGTAAAGAGATTGCAGGGTCAAATGGGAGGTCTAATTTGAATTCTTTGAGAGTTCTTTATACTTCCTTCCAAAAAGGTTGTATTAGATTGCTGGCCCACCAGCAGTGTAAAAGTGTTCCCTTCTCTCTATGTCCATGCCAGCATCTGCAGCTTTGAGACTTTATGATGTGGGCCATTCTCACTAGGTGATATATCAGGGTAGATTTAATTTCCATTTCTCTGATGATTAGGGATGATGGGCATTTTTTCATATGTTTGTTAGCCATTTGTCTGTCTTCTTTAGAGAAGGTTCTAGTCGTGTCTCTTGCCCAGTGAGATATGGGATTGTTGGGTGTTTTTTTGTTGATTACTTTGAGTTCTATATAGATCCTTGTTATCAAGTTTTTGTCCAATTCATAACATGCAAATATCTTTGCTCATTATGAAGTTTGTCTGTTTGCTTTGGTTGTTTCCTTAGCTGTATAGAAGCTTTACAGTTTAATTCTCATTTGTTTATTTTTGTTGTTGGAATGGCCACAGAACTCTTTTTCATAAAATCTTTCCCTAGGCCAATATCTTCTAGTGTTTTCCCCCACACTTCCTTCAAGGATTTTTATTGTTTCATGCCTTAGATTTAAATCTTTTATACATATTGAATCAATATTTGTAAGTGGTTAGATATGCTGTTCCAGTTCCAGTCTTTTACATGTGATATCCAGTTCTCCCAGCACCATTTATTGAATAGGGACTCTTTACTCCAATGTATGTTCTTATTTGGTTTATCAAAGATCAGATGGCTGAAAGATGTTTGTTTCCTCTCATGGTTTTCTATTTGGTTCTAAATGTCAATGTCTCTGTTTTTGTGCCAATAGCATGCTGTTTTGATCACTGTGGCCTTATAGTATAGCTGAAAATCTGGTAGGGTGATACACCAGCTTTGTTTTTATTGCTAAGAATTGCCTTGGCTATATGGGGTTTCTTCTGGTTCCATACAGAATGAAGTAGTATTTTTTACAACTCTTGAAAGTATTGTGTTGGTATTTTAATGAGGGTGGCATTGAATCTGTAGATTGCTTTGCGCAGTATAGACATTTTCACAATGTTGATTCTTCCCAGCCATGAGCATGATATGTTCTTCCATTCGTTTATATCTTCTGCTATTTCTTTTCCTAGAGTTTTATTATTTTCTTTGCAGATGTCATTCACCTCTTTTGTTAAGTATATTTCTAGGTATTTCATTTTATTTTGAAGCTACCAAGAAGGAAATTGTGTCCTTGATTAGCTTCTCATCTTGGCTATTATTGGCATATACAAAGGCTGCGGATTTGTGGACATTGATTTTATGTCCTGAGACAATGTTATATGTTGTGATCAATTCCAGGAGTCTTGAGGTTGAGTCTTTGGGGTTCTCTAAGTATAAGATCATATCATTGCCAAAGAGGAATAATTTTACCTCCTCTGCACCCATTTAGATACCCTTTATTTCTTTCTTTTGCCTGATTGTATTGGCTAGAACTTCCAGCATTATGTCAAACAGTAGTGGCAGTAGAGGACAACCTTGTCTTATTCTAGTTCTGAGTGGAAAAGCTTTCAGTTTTACTTCATTCGGTTAAATATTAGCTGTGGGTTTGTCATAGATGGCTCCTATCAGATTAAGTAATGTGCTACTTATGCGTAAATTCTTAAGCATTCTAATTAGAAAAGGATGCTGGATTTTATCGAATATTTTTTCTGCATCTATTGAGGGGATCATATGGTATTTGTTTTGCTTCTGTTGATATGGTGTATTACATTTATGGACTTGCATATGTTAAACCAGGCTTGCATCTGTTGGATGAAACTTACTTGATGGTGATGATTTTTTTTTAATGTCTAGCTATAATCTATTGGCTAGGATTTTATTGAGAATTTTTGTATCTCTACTCATTACTAAAATTGGTCTGAAATTTTCCTTTTCAGTTGGTCTTTTTCTGGTGTTGGTATTAGGGTGACGTTTGTTTTGTAGAACATTTTGGGGAAGATTCCTTCCTTCTCAATTTTTTGAAATAATTTCTTCAGTATGCTATAAACTCTGTTTTAAAGGTTTCATGGAATTCTGGTGTGAAGTTATCTGGACCAGAGCATTTTTTCTTGGGAGATTTTTTATTGTTTCCTTGATCTCAGTTCATGAAATTGGTCTGTTCAAGAGACCTATTTCTTCCTGATTATATCTAGGGAGAGGGTATGATTTGGGGTGTTGATTCATTTCCTCCACATTGTCAAATTTCTGGACATAGAGTTTCTTGTAGCACTCAGAGATGATCTCTTATATCTCTGCAGTATCTACTGTTATTTCCCCTTTACTGTTTCTGATTGAGGTTAATAGAGATTTTATTTTTCTATTTCTAGTTAATCTGGCCAAAGGCTTGTCAATTTTATTTATTTTTTCAAAAAACCAACTTTTTGTTTTGTTGATTTTCTGAATGATTCTTTTATTTTCAATCTCATTAATCTCTGATTTAATTTTGTTTATTTCTTTTCTGCTGCCAGGTTCAGGATTAGAACATTCTTCTTTTTCCAGTTCCATAAGATGGTTCATGAATTTGTTGATGCATTCTCTTTCTGTTTTTTGAATATAGGCATCTAATGTGATAAATTTCCTTCTTCAGACTGGTTTTGCTGTATCCCACAGGTTCTGGAAACGTGTGTCTTCATTGTTGTTATGTTTGAAGAATTTAATTATTTCCTCTTTTATCTCTCCCCGAACCCAACTGGCATTCAGCATAATGTTGTTTAATTTCCAAGTTTTTTTGTGGGGATGAACATTTTTGTTGGAATTGAGTTATACCTTTATTGCCTTATGGTCTGAGAAGATAGAAGGTATAATTTCTGTTCTTTAATTTTGCTGAGATTTGTTTTGTATCTTAGGATATGGTTGATTTTGGAGTATATACAGTGGGCTGATGTGAAAAATTATTCAATTCAATTTGGGGGGAGGACTAATGAGGAAAGGGGATGTACTAGTGTTCTCTCACTGAATGGGCATGGGGTGAAGGTGTTTGGCAACCATATTTATGTGGGACATAACCACAAGAGGGACTCTAACTAACAAAATCAACTATTTTGTCCTGGTTGTTTGTACCCTCACATTAACCTGAAATAAATTTACTTAAAAAAAAAAAAAGAAGATGACCACTGAAAAGGGAAATGTTGTCAGACTGGATAAAATGAAACTGTAAGCTTTCTGCTAGAAACAAAATTTAAATATAAAGTCACAGATAAAAGTGTAAGTATGAAAAACATGCCATGCATATGCCAATCAAAAAAAAAAACAAATAAAGAATTAGATGTCTAAATTAATATCTGGAAAAGTAGACTGCAAGAAAAAGAATGTTACTAGACATCAAGGGAAACTTTTCATAATGACAAAATGGTCAATTTATCAAGATATCAGAACTTTTTAAATATATATGTACTAATATACAACTGAAAAGTAGATAATATCATAATTACAGTATAAACTTACTACTCCTCTTTCAGAAATGTATTAAATAGGTAGAAAGACTTGAATGACATTATGAACAAATTTGAACAAATTGACATCATAAAATAGTTCATATAATAATTCCAGAATACACTTGACTTCAAGTTCACATGAATCATTTCTATAATATACCATTCATTTACCATAAACAAATTATCTATAAATTCAAAAGGATTTATATCATACAGATTATGTTTTCTAACCACAATAGAATTTAATTAAAAGTCAACAATTTAAATACAAGAAAAATCCTGAAATATTTGGAACTTGAAGATCTTTTTCTTTTGTATTCTCAAGAATACAATCACATGGTAAATTTTAAAAATATATTTTGAAAGATATAAATTTGCCTCATATTAGGGATGTATACATTGGATACTTTTTCTTTCGTTCTAGAGACACTTTGCTAAGGAGAACCTGATCCAGCTCCATCCATGTAAATATGAAAGAGGAAAAGTCACCATCTTTCTTTAAGGCTGCGTAATATTCCATGGTATACATGTACCACAGGTTATTAAGCTATTCGTGTGTTGATGGGCTCTTAAGCTTCTTCCATGACCTAGCGATTATAAATTGGGCTGCAATAAACACTCTGGTACAGATATCTTTGTTGTAATGTGTTTTTTTTCAAGCATTTTTTTTTTTGAAGCCAAGTATTCCCCCCCACACACATTTTACTTTAGCTTTTGGTACATTTTTATCCGTGACATATATTATTAGCAAAGCTAACAGATGACATCTAAGGTAGAGAGGTCCAGCTGTGCAAAGATGAACTACATGTGGATGACATGTCTTGCTGCTCCCCGTGTGGCCTATTCATCCATTCTCCCCAGCTTTTTTGATTTCCTTCCATAAGGGTAGCCAAATCATGAAGCCAGTCCATGTGATTTTTTTATTCTACCCCTGTTAAACCTACAAACTCAGAGATGAGGAGATTTAAGGCCTATCTCTGGAGAACCAATTTTTCTCATATAATGTCATTAGAACCTTTTCCTGTAGTGACCCTTTGCTTGAAAATCCTTTGCCCTAGCTTATTGCTTTCCAGAGCAAAATGTCAGAAGCATTCATAATGCAAGATGAAAATATTAAATTTTAGTTATATTTTCATTATGCTTAATTTTGTATAATTTTTATTTACATAAATGAGTTTTTAATATTTATAAATGGAAATATTTTTAAATTATTAAGAAATATTATATTTGAAGGTATATGCTTAAAATTTTTAGCCTGTGAAAGTGTGATGTGTTTGGAAAGATTGCCTTGGCTGAGTGTAACAAGGAGAAAGCCTCACTGTATTAGGTCATTCTTGATACTGTGTTCTCTGAAGCTGAATTTCTGCTCTCCTTACCCCAAATCACCTTATACCTGTGGGTGCTCTAATCTATCTCCAGATACCTCCTTCTATTTTGATTCTTTAAATTATAGATTCCTCAGACTGTAGTTGACATTTTTTTTTAAATCTAAAAACCAGATAGTAAGTATTTTGCAAGCCTTATGTTTACTATTATAACTACTCAACTGTGCCAACCCCAGTGTTCTAGAATGAAAACAGCCATACACAATATGAGACAAATAGGCTTGGTTGTGATCCAAAAATACTTGATTTATAAAAATACCTGTCAGTTCAGATTTGGCCACAAGGTATAGTTTTCTAAGCCCTGCTTTAAACAATGAAATCTGCTTAAGTTTTTTATATAGTTCTCTGTTATCCACAGGAATATGTCCCAGGACTCACCATGGATGGCTGAAACAGCCAAATCCTCTATTCACTGTGCATAAATTTCTCCTCTTTTCATAGTTAATCCTTCTTATATTAGTGAGATAATGCTATCTTGATAGGAGTTGTATATATTTCTGTCTGTCAATTGTCTTTTGGTCTTACTTTCGGGCCATTAAGCAACATGGCTTTCCCTGGATGCAGTAAAGGAACTTGTAAATTAGAGAATACATTGTTTTATTTCAGATTATTTTATAGATAAACATACTGATATTTGAGATGTTAAAGGATTTTCTTAGGTATACAAAAATAGTCAATATTGCCAGTACTTAATTATAGTAAGTCTATTTATTTCCAGAGCTTCTGTAACCATAAGTTTATAGTATTTTTTTCCAGATATGATTAAAAAGCCTGAATGTGAAACTGTGCTTTTGATAGGTTTACAACAAGAAGCATGGAAAAGAAAAAATTCAATGCAAGTGGACTGAGAGTGAACTAATCAACACCCAGTATGGAGACTGGGTAGAGTGTTAAATAATATGGCCTTGAATATTTAAAAACTTTCCAAATTAAATAAATAAATAAATAAAGCTATATTACTAATGATAAAAATAAAATCTGGAAGAGCTTTACTTCCATATGTGCACAGTGTTGATCAAGTAGGTAAAAGTGGGGAGGAGAGGTAGGGTAACTCCACACCTAACCAGTGTAATGCAGGTGTTCTGGGTGAAGGGCACACTTATAACTTTAACTCAAAGTGTGTAAATGCAAATTATAAAACCACTATGTGTGTACTACTGTAATATTCTGAAATAAAAATAACCGACTAACTAAATGAATCTGGAAAATAATTTTTGAGCAAATGATATAAATTTACTTTCACTTATGTTGAGTTGAGAGTGATTGGGGATCTCTAAGTGACAACAAATGACTATTCAGTTGAAGGTGCAGCCTAGGCGATTTGTGAATTAAATCTGTGACATCCACTGAGCTCTCTGAGAAGGAGTGAGCAGAGGTACAACAGAAGCGGAGTAACAAGCTATGTCCTCGTGCGGCTAGAGGACAGTGGAGCTTAATAAAATTTACCTTCCACTCACCTGAAATGCTTCCCAATCTTCTCATATAGCTAGCATTTCCTATTTGGATAAGGTTAATTACAGAGTTATTGTAGATAGAATAAAAATATTTATGTACATACATTTATTCCTCCTATTTAAGCATATAATTTTTATTGGCATTTTGTCTCTTTACCTCTCAAGAAGCCCAATGCCATTTATAAAACAAAAACCTTCTTCAAAGAAAATAACTTCATCTCTGACTGCTACCTGAATTTTCATGGGTAAGTTACTGTCTATATTATACCAAATTATGAGATAATTGCTAATCTTCCCTCTGTGCTATCAAGAATCAGCATACACCTGGCATTCCTCTACTAAAAGCCATTCAGGTTAAGTTTTCTCTTCCCATTTTTGATTTCTTTGTGAATTCAGAATGTAATGTACATGTGGTACATATTTCATCATACAGAGTTCATTTTTAATTCCATTTAATGTGTAAATGTTAGTATGTTACATTCATTATTTTTCTGGGTATGTATCCCTTAAACAACAAAATTGAAAGTTAACAATAAACTGTGGTATGATTTTTAAATAGCAAAAAGCTCAAATCAAGTGGAATATGTTTACATAGAAACATCTCAAAGATAATTTTGATGTCTCAAACAAAGCATATAACTTCAGTCATATGTATTGATTCTCTCCTTTAACTGATTTATCCAGGCACCTGTTGTTTGAAATAGTATGTAACCTACTTCATCCTACAAATGATTATTTTCTAGTACACCCCCCCACACACACATATCATGGCTATCAAAGTTGTCCTTTTCCATGGTATAAACACATAAAATCTGAAGATGCAGTACACCGCGTCCTTTTGAAATGTATTAGCAGCATGTCTAAGGACTGATGTTTTCTGAGATACTTTATATGGAGTGGTATGATAGCATGTGTATTTCTCTGTGTGAGCATGTGTGTACACACCATTGCATGGTACTGACCTAAAACTGCGGTGTTCAGATATTGCTTTTTCTGATGATTATATTCATTGCTGCAAAGTAACCAGAGGAAACTGTAATGTATCACTTATTTGCTTTGTTGAAATATTAGCTGTTAGAATTTGCTATTAATTTTGCCACCATCCTGACAAGGACTCCTGAGGGAAACTCTCTTAGAGACTGCCTATTAGTATGACTTGGTCAATTTATTGTCACATTTATATTTTAAAGAATATTAACATCTTATATTGTAGTAAGTATTATACTAAATCTTACCCAGAATCTATATTAAAATATTGAGTCATGAAAGAGGTCTTCAGGAGAAAGAAAGAATTTTATCAGCCTTACAGTCTCCCATAACTCAGTGCTCAGCATTTGCCCACTATGTGGCAACTCCAATACACTTTCAAGTTACATCATCCACCCCTTCCAGCAGCAGTGGGGAAGCTAGATTCCCACTGAAAGTAGTAGAGTCCTCCTCAAGGTAAGCTACACAGCACAGAGCAATTAGCAACAAGTTAAGAGCTAGCAGCACTTTGCCTACTTCCAGTTTCCAACTTTGCAACCTGCTCTACTTAGCAGACCATGTATGTGGGTATCACGATACTGCATGACATGTTACATCTCACAAGCGACAGAGAAGCCTGTGGAACTAAGCTTGTTGCAAAGTGTGTAAAGTAAAGCATGAATCAGTATTTTTCAAGGGCACTGGGAGCAGCTAGACCTTCCAGAACACTGGGTACAGCTGGACAGTCAGAGCACTATAGCAGTGTGGTCTTCCATGAAAGTAGGGTAGAAACCCACACTTTTTCTTCAAAGAAATTGAGACTTTCTCAGTGCTTTGTAGTGTTCAATCTAGAGATCTTTCACCTCCCTAGTTAAGTGTTTCCCTGGGCATCTTCGTGTGTGTGGGTGTGTAAATATTATACATTGTTTTCCTTATCATTTTTTTAGTTAGTTCTCTCTTAGCATACAGAAATTATTGATTTTCTTATGTTTATTTTGTATCTAGTAACTTTGATAAAATTTTATTAGTTATAGCAGTTTCTTGGTGGAGTGTTTAGAGTTCTCTAAATATAACATTATGTCATCCATAAAGAGGGACAACTTGAAGTTCCCTTTTCTAGTTAGGATGCTCTTTGTTTCTCTTGCCTAGTTGCTCTGGCTAAGACTTCTAGTCCTAAGTTGAAAGTCTTACTGCTTTCAGATTTTTGGCATTCAGTATGATGTGAGCTGTGGGCTTATCATATATGATCTTCACTGTGTAGAGAAACATACTTTTTATAAATAATTTATTTACAGTTTTTATCATGAAAGGATGCCTAGTTTTGTTAAATGTTTTCTCCGGATCCATTGAAATGATCGTATGGTTTTCCTCCCTTTTGTGAATGTTCTGTCTCACGTCTATTTATTTGAATGCTGACCTATCTTCACATCCCTGTGGTGAAGCCCGCTTAGTCATGGCGAATGATCTTTTACAATTTTTGTTGAATTCTGTTTGCTTATATTTTGCTGGGAATTTTTGTATCTATGTTCATCAGTCATATTGGTTCTGCTTTGTTCTTTCTTTGTTAGATTTCTCCTTCAGATCATGAATTTCTTTCCTGATTTGGTTTAATCATTTTTCTGTATTTTCTCATATCCCACTAAATTTCCTTAGAAACACTATTTTGAATTATTTTGCTGGCTCTTTGTGAATGTTTTTTCTTTAGGATCTGTTACTAGAGACTCATTGGGTTCCTTTGGGTGGGCCATGTTTCCTTGTGTAGGGTGTTGATATCTGAGCATCCAGTAACAGAGTTGTCTTTTTTCAATTTTATGGAATAGGTTTCTCAGGCAGAGGTTTTTCACTATAAATAGGCAATTGGGTATTGATTAGGAATGGTTTGTTGACTTTGGTTCTGGGTGGATTCAGTTGTGTGATCTCTACAGATTCTTCAGCTGATCTTAATGCGATGTCTGAAGTTGCCTCAGTGGCCTAGGTGGTAGAAGTCTGTGAAGGTGATGGTGCAGTGTTGGTGGAGGCAAGGGCTCTGGGTAGGTTGATAGCTGAGTGAATGTGAGCATGGCCAGCCAGCAGGTTGTATGCCTGATTCTCCAGAGTGGCAAGTCTGAGATGGGCAGCTATTGGATCAAGCACAGGCTGAGCAGCTGGGTGATGCTCTCTCTGAGCCGGTAAAACTACTGCTTGGATGACTATGGGGTCATGTTCAGGTTCACGTAGGCCAGGGAGGTTGTTAGATCACTTCGTCACTGTAGAGGTCTACCTGGGGACAGAGCGTCTCATGAGTTCAGACACTAGCTACTTGGTCATTTCTTTCTTTTTCTTTTTTTTTTTTTGTTTGCAGTTTTTGGCCAGGGCCAGGTTTGAACCTGCCACCTGAAGTCTATGGGGTCAGTGCCCTAGTCCTTTGAGCCACAGGCGCCGCCCTGTCTTGGTGGTTTCCTTAAACCAATGGGTGCTGATGCTGTTGCCACCATGTAAACATAGTAGAAGATAACTTGGGCTCAGGGATATAGGAGATCAATGACCACTGGACCCCAGGGCGGGACACACTCCAGTTCTGGTTCCAGTTCAAGATGGTACTGTGCATTAGCAACTTTAGGTTGTGGATATGGGAGTGCATAGGCTGCACTTATTCTGGAGTAATACAGCAGTGGGAAATCCTGGTAAACTGTGCAAAATGGATTCTGGGACTTTCTATAGCAATGATTGCCAGAGTCTATGGTGGTGATGGTGACTGTTGAGGACCTCAAGTAATTTTGGTCCTATCTTATAGGAGAAAAGAGGGCAAAGTAACCATAATTTTCCATCTTTCTGACATTACTCTTAAAATTTTTTTTCAATCAACAAAAAAATATATTATTTTAAAGTTTTAAGATGGAAAAATATCTTTATTCACATTTAAAATATCTCATTTTGTTTCTCAGTTTGTTCTTAATGTTACTATCACTTTCTCATTTATTGTTAGGAAATGGAAGTTACAGATGAAAGAGGTTGAATCAAAGTTGGTGGTTCAACTGAGAAATTTGCTATTGAAGGGATCAGTTATGTGATATATGTCCACATCTTCATCCTCTAAAAATACGAAATTAATGATTTCATTAATGTGATCAAAGTTACTAGCTTCATAAAATGAATTCTGTAAGATTGAAGCCATGACATCTCTTTCTACATTTGCAATAATATATTAAATCAAACCTTATCAGTATCATGAATTAAATACAAAAAGTAGAACAGCCACTTTCTAAAACTGTCATGGAGAATTTTAAACTTAACAGTAATGACTTTATTGCTAATGTATTCCTTAAAGCTTTTTGAAAAGAGATCATTGTACTTTGGAAACACTCTTCTTGGCCTCAAAAGCATTGCAAAATCTCAGGGGGCCTTTGTATCTCTTGGTAGTTAAATTTATAATGTAAAACACAACTTAACATGGGAAGAAATGAGCATGAAACAAAGTAAGGCGAAAGTATACTGGTAGATTTGATTGGGCATATCAAACTGACTTTTAGCATTGCTCTATACATTCAATATAGAGAAATGGGTGAATTTAAATTTTCTCTTAACAAGACACTTAGTTAAATATTAAAAAATTTAAAAGGGCATGAATATACCAGTTATCTTTTTATTCTTGAACTATCTTTCCCCTATACTTTACTAGGAGATCGGAAAATAGCTTTCAAATCCCCTAACAACTTTGGCATGATGTGCCAAACCATCTTATTAAAGTTTTTATCTTCTTCCTCATTGAAATATATTTCAGTTTATGTTCATATAATTCTCTCTTTTAAATTTTGAAATCATATGTTTCATTTTTAATTAAATGCTTATTTTTACATAAAATTTATCATGTGTCTTTAACAATAAAATAACATTAAGAGTATTTGAGGTCAAGCATCTAAAATACGTAGGCTAATTTACTTTATCATTTCTTAAAGTTCAGTACTTAAACAGCATGTAAGTGCCACTAAGAGATTAATAATTGGTGCTATTTCATATTATATTGAATTATAGAAAACAATAGAGAGGTATATACTAATAATAGCCCTTAAGGGAGGTTAATATTATTCTGTACTAATTATGCCTTATACTTTTGTCAATAAGATTAACAAAATAAGCTTAATGCTAAATCCTATAGTAAATGACATATAGAATGCATGCTTATTTATAACACTAACGAGGACTCTCCCAAATGATGTGAACAAATAAAACACCAGCTTTACCCGAATATTTTTGCAATACAGAAGGGTGAAATTCTGATTGTCAGTTTTGGCCAATTTTTACAATATAATTTTGGAACTTACAAAATAATGATCTAAGTTCTTTAGTTTTTATCTGTTGCCTTCCATTTGTAATTTTGGAAGGGGATTTTTGATTTGTGCCTCTTTGCTCTTGAACATTAAGTTCCTTTTGTGTTAAATGAATTATTTCACATCTAACGCCTTGCCTTTCACTTTAATTTGGCTAGTACCTCAAGTTTTGCTTTCCTGAAAGCAAAACTCCACAACCGATACACCTACATGCTCTTCCTTATGCATCTTAATTAAGAATACACATGAATACAACTCTAAAGCCTACAGTACCAGCACACAAATCTTATTTCATACAAGAGCTGCAGAAGTACTTTATAGGATATGAAACTGGGAAATGAAAAAGGTTCTGTAAGTTTTCCGTCTGGGCTATTTGGTGATTGGCACTCAGCGTCAAACTCACGAAATTGTGCTCTGCTTTATGATGTTTGGGTTGGGACTCTGGGAAGCACATTTCTCTTTTCCAGCTAGATCTCCATCAACATTGGTCAACAGAGCATTACTAAGAAATTAGTACACAGAAGGAAGAAAGAGGGACTTTCTCCCTTCTAGTTGCTCTCTGTGGTTTGCATACATACATTTGTTACCGTGGATGCTACCTTGCCAGTGATTGTTCACCCAGCACAGGAAAGTTTCTTCCTGGAGAAGTACCTACATCCAGAGTTTCATTTTTCTGACACTCGTAGAACCCCCTACCATTGTCTGAGGTGGTTAACAACCACCATCTGGTTAACAACCACTCTCCCTACCCCAGCAAGTGGTCTGGGTTCTAGTTCCAAGACACCCTTATTCTGAAATCTGAGACACACTAGTGAGAATTTAAATTCACCCATTTCTCACACTAGCCAATCAGGACTCTTTCAGCAAAGAGCTAAGTGTCAGTCTGATGGGTCTTCCTTACTTGTTTCCAGCTTTATTGATTGCATTCTTTTCTATTTGTTCCTCTGCTCCTAGGTATGGTAGTTGCTTCTCACAGTTGATATCCCTGATATGTAGTGCTCTCTTACTGATGTTTCAGTTATTTATTCATAATTATGTGCCTCATTAAGAGTTTCCAATATAAAATTTTCTCTGTTCAATGAGTGGGGAGTTCTATGTCTCTTGCTTGGACGATGAATGATATAGAAAATGATGTTAAAAGTAGTTCAGGAAAATAGACTCTCAAAGATGAAATTTTGGTATTAAGTTTGTTGTTCCTTTGAGTTTGAATGCAGTGCTGATCTACTAAAGAATGAAAAACAGGATGATATTCATCTGGGTCATTTAATGGCATCATGATTAATCATATCACCTCCGGTCAATTATAAAATTGAGTCTGCTGAAGTAACTTTTTGGGAATCCCATTTGCTGCTACTTGGCTATTAGGTTAATAAATACAACTGAAAGTACTGTGTGACCAATGGATTCTTCTGAGTACACTGTGATGCCTATGAAAAACAGGGTACAAGCTCTTGTGTTTACATCCTCATTTCTGCTGAGAGTCAGATAATAAGGGAATGCATATGGTAGCCATTAAAAACAGTTATTTCTTATAGCTGAAATTTCAAAAGTGCTGAAAATCAGAACACAGAATTAAATTGCATAGGTTAAACAATTTCCATATAAGTTTCATTCATAACTTCACTGAGTCTCTTGTGTAAGAAGATTGAAGTATGGGCTGGGAAGGAGGTGGAGGCTGAAACTCAGCATGGAGATGTCTGGTTGGATTCAGATAAAGCTAACAATTATATAATTTGAGTCACTCTGGGTCACCTTACCAATGAAAGAGATTTGTCATCCTGCATCTGAGACGACTCACCTTCTTTGGTTAAAATTACCTCGTTTGACAATGTTGAATTGGAAAGAAATGTCCATTGTCTTCAAGACAAATCTATTAACCCATTATTTCCACCAGACTAATAACTAGGTTAAGAGTTCTCTTTGGTATAGGAGGATGATTTCAGAGTCTATCCTGGGAGTAAATCATTTATACATAAAAATAATTTCAAGATATTGCTAATTTGTACAAAATACTGGACAATATGCATAGAATTTTAAGGGTTTCAAATAGAGATGAATAGAGTATAACAATTACAACATCTATTGATCTGGGTACATTTGTCAGAGATTTTACATTTAATGAATTACCTCATGCCTCCAGACAATACTTTACAATTTATTTTGTTGGTTGGCACAAACTCCTGCTCTCCTAAGTCTAAACTAGTAAAGCTGAAATGCCTGAACTTCTCAAGGATAATTCAGAAAAAGTAGTCAAAAAACTTCTGGAGATAAGAATTTTGGAATAAATTCATCACATGTGACCTATACATTGACTCTTTCCATTAAATATTCCCAGGGGTCCCAGAGAACAGACTCATAAGACATTGAGAGGTCCATTGGTGAGGAATATGGTGTCTCTTAGAAGAACTCTGTGAACTTTTCTTTGTAGGTCATTTAGAATGAAGGAGATGCCATCTATTTTGGCTTTGTGATGTATGAGATCCCAGAGTGGCAAAGACCATGCAGCAAAACTCCTGTCTCTGGAGAATTCAGTGACAAGAGACAAACATTTCAGTAATTTCAACAGGTGAATATAGTATAAGGAATTATTAACTAATAAAGGGTAACGATAATGCTAAGGTATACAGAAATGGCCAATACAGGCAGCAGACCAGGTTGACAAGCAGAGTGAAACCTTCTAGGTATAAACATATGGGATTCTGCTGAGACATGCTAGAAAACTTTTGGCAGGGGTATCCCTGAAGTCATTGGGAAGATTCTTTGAATCCTAGAACTTACTGAGAAACTACCCTTGTGGGTGAAGATGTAATACTGCTACCAAGAGTTAAAGGAAAACTGCTTCAGGTAGTACTTTTAAGTTGTTATGAAGAAAAAATACATTATCTAGGCCAATGCCTCAATACTGGGGACTATGATAATTTGTATATGGTATGTATACAAATGGTTTAGCAAATGAAATTAGAGTCACCCCCTGATTATGTTTGCGATTATCCACAGTCATTATCTAAGATCTATATGATGTCAGTATAGGCCAAACTGGTGAATTTAATGGGGATGTGATACATGTATTACTCTCCTAGGAGGATGAATAAGTTCTAGATGCTATCTTTAAGCCTTTGTCCCATGAGTTAGGAAATCATTGTGGATTATTCAATTTTGTGATAACTTATATATGGTGTTTATTCTTCAGACCTAGAGGTATTTTTATGTTAAATAGAGTGGAAAATAGCAGGATACCCATTGATTACATTCCCAATGACATTATGAACAAGTAGCCACCACCAAATATCCCTATAACTTCCCAGGAATAATGCAGAGAAATGAATCAAAAGACATTTCATCACTGATATGGTCTTACTTTCTTTTTTGGTAATGCTCCCATCTTGTCTATGATAGTTGTAGGCTGCAACTTTGCTTCTGCTATTTCAGGATTGCATCTTCCCCATTAACATCAGATGGTATTTTCTACAGTCAAGTACATGTATCTAGCCTACAGAGAAGAAACCACAGACCATTTTAAGGATTCAGGGATCCTGCAGTAATATACTTTTCAACACTTTAAGATGGGTATATTCTTTGGATGCTCTTGGAGGATGTCATTTGCAAATAGATGTGCAGTTTACATACAAAAAATCCACTTCAAAAGTCTGATATGGTGAAGTCTTTGATTAGTTCTAGTAAATTGTGCTATATATGACATCTCGACCTCATAAAATATTGTCCTCCATTGAGTGCAAATTTCAATCATTTAAATCAAGTGAACTGTTAAAGCACCTTCAATTGTACAAGCTAACATGTTAAATCAGGATTAACATCTAGTAAGTACACCCAAAATAATAAGTTTGACTTGGTCTAGTATAATATATCCCTACATTGTTGCACTAATGATCTCAGACTCTACTTTCATATATTCTTAACACTTATGTTAATATATATTCTATTAATTACTTTGATGTTTACTGAATCTATTAATAATTATAAATATATACATTTTAACTTTATGTACATACACACAAACATGTATATATCCGTGTGTGTGTATATCTATATCTATATCTATATTTAGAAATTTATGTGATGCATGAACTATTTTCTTTTAGGTTATAGTGTATAACTGAGAGGAGTAGTTGTGGTAGTGCCTAATGGGAAAGGGCCCTAGGGCATGATATAACAAGGATTTCAGGAAAAGACAGAGTAGATTTTTTAGGCACAAAAAGCCAAGCTGTTTGCACTAGCCTTGGAAGCTCAGAGTAACTTCAGGATTCAAGTTTTTAGTTTCCTTTGGATCCAAACAGTGGTATCCATTTAAAGTTTGTAGAGTCCCATTATACCCTGTTTATTGCTCTAACTTTTATTCACTGAAGAATCATGATGAGACCTGGACTTCAACCCACTCAATTTAATTTTGCATTTCATTTTCTGCAACATCAGCCCTGTGGCTACAGAAAATAGAGTTTCTTTTAAGGCTATCACAGAAGCTGCCTGGTTCTCATATCACAACTTCAGCTAAGAGTTAAATTACCTGAGCTTGTCATTTTTCTATTTATAAATGCCCACTGCACTCAAGATGTTCCATCACATCACAGGTCTTGTCACTGCCATGACAGTCAAGTGCACAGGTCCTTTTGCTCCCCAGGCAGTTGCTTTAGCAGGCATTTATTTAAAACCCCTCATAGCTGATAGATTGATTAAAGGTGATACCAGTGAATGCCATGGATTATAATCTGTGGTATGCAGATTGTGAGGTAGCAAAACCCCCTTAGCCCAGGAGATGCATTCAAGGAACGACCACCAACTTCTCCCTCTTCCTAAAATAATAGTCTTTTCTCCTTGTTCCTTCTGCCAGAAGTCATGTAGCTTCTGTATACCTTCAATCTTTTGCCTAAAAGCACATAGCCTTCTCTCCCTAAAGTTAATCTTTACCCCATTTACTATTACTTCCCCTCAACTTTGTAAGATGAAAATATTCCCACTCACTTTCCTTGCTGATGTGCAACATTGTTAATATAAGCAACCTTGTTTATGTACTGTATAAATAAACCTGTTCAGTGCTGGCTGCAATCATCAGCTGTGTCAGACCTTCCCATCCCATCTCTTTGTCTTTCATGTAGTCTATGTCTCTTGTGTGACTTATTTTCTCAATTCTCCACCATTCCCACTCTGGTTTGTTTTCTCTTCATGTTGGTTCACGAAAATTATCATCCTAGCTCCCATTTACAAAAAGCTCAGAATTGTACTCAAAACTAATCTTCACATCTCATCTCTGCATTTCTTGACACTAATATAGATACTAGTTCTTTAATAGTCAAGGTCCAGTCAGTAGACAGGAATTATATAGTAATTTGAATGGAAAAATTCTAATATAAAAATAAAGTCATTGTCAGTTCTTAGTATTGCTTGATTCCTAAGGAGCTAAGAGGCTCCAAAGAATGCAGAAATAGCAGAGTATGGAGAATCATCACCACCTCAAAGTCTCAGGCAAAGTGACAAAGGAAGAAACAAATTTGGAAAAGAATCTCTGTAAAGTTGAGATTCAGACCTCACTGAAAAAGGTGTTATTGTGTTCTATTAAATGGTGGATGAGTGTGGAGAGAAGTTCAGTAAGGACAAGATGAGGCTGCCAAGAGGAAAATACCTCCAGATACAAGGAATAAACTTACTAATAAACTGACCATTGACATTTTTCTTTTTTTTTTTTTTTTGACTCACTGGGATCTTCCCAAAAGTCACAGGGAATTCTTCCATTATTGTACCTGGAAAACTTGAGTAGGAAGTCATCATGAACATTGGCAGACCCACTGGAAAATCGCTTTTAGGGAAACTTGCTCAGAAGTGAGCATGTGGGTGTTGCACATAACAGTGGCTGCTGTGTAGTACAGGAGAGAGCAGGAGAGAGCTCCCTGCAACCAGGAGGAGAGGGCTCTTCCTCCTTCAGTGTCTCTCTTCCACTCACTACTAAGATGCTCATAAGCTTAACATTGTCTCAACTGACAAAGAAAAAATGTTTATAGGGTCCAGCTCGGAACAATAAATCAGGGAAAAGATGAATTGATGGATTATGGAGAGGTAATTATTTCATTACTGGAAACTTATTAAATAAGAACCTCAATGAGCTGAGGTCCTAGCTTTAGACAAAACAAACAAACAAACAAACAAAACACATGAGATGAACAATGGAAACTATACTGTGAATATTCATTATGGCCTCACTTGCAGTTATAGAAATGAGGACTACAGCTATACATATAATATTTTCTCTACTTCTAGGAGTCTCTCTCTGTGTGTATTTATGTGTATATGTATATTTGCATGAATTGCTTTTTCCTTTTCCTTTTCTTTTACCTTTTCTCACCTTTGCCCTTAATATTTGTTGAGCATTAACAATAAAATTTAGTCTTTAGTTAATAGGATATTCAGATTGGACTGGGACTAAATTTGAGGAGTAATGAAGATAATTTGCAAGTGAATAGTATGATTGTTTTCCCAGAGATGGATCTTGTAAGTGCTGGTAGTTTATAACTCTAATTTTGAGGAGAGGATAAGAATATCCTTATTTGTAAGAAAACTTTGCATTTTGGTAGATGGGAACAAGAGTTGTTTTGATGCTTTTTGGAACTTCAAATACGTGCAAATGGGGTGTCAAGATGTTGAGCGGTAAAAGAGTACATTGTTATTTAGTTATCATGTCAGTACCAAACCCAACCTATTAGTTTTTATTTTGTGACATATATTTATTCTTCACCAGCAGTCTCTATAGGCTCTGCCTAGGCTGGAAGAAGGAGTTACTTATTCATTTTTGTTTGTCTCCTTTTGATATCCTGTTTCTTCTTTACCCAGCAGAGGTAGCGTCCCCCCAAAGCTGATTTTTAATGCTTATATAAGAGTCTCCTCTTGCCTCTCTCAATAATACCAGCACCATCCAGTTAGGGTTTTCTAAAGTCCTTTCTCCTTGAAGATAATCAGAAACTGTGGCTTGAATTTAACCAATAGAATATGGCAATGGTGAAGGCAGATGCAATTCAGGTCCCAAATTGTTCAATTTTGAGTTCGTCAAAAATCAAAATCAGGCTTGAGTCAAGATAAGCTTGACTTAATCAGGTAAAAGTGCTTAAAACATGGACTTGAGCTCTTAGTTGAGGTCAGAGACATGACCTTTTATTGAGGAAGCACACAACCATGTTGTAAACTGCCTATGGAGAGGGTGACCTCAGTCCATCAGCTGCAAAAAACAGAAATCCGTAAACAACCTGAGTGGGTTCAATGCTGTTCAGATGAGAAAGCCATCTGATTGACACCTTGATTGCAGCTTGGTTAGCCCTTGAGCAGAGGATCCAGTTAGGTCGTGACTCACTGTTGACTCACAGACACTGGGAGATAATAAGTG
The DNA here is from genome assembly GCA_963574655.1 of Perodicticus potto. Classification (NCBI taxonomy): domain Eukaryota; kingdom Metazoa; phylum Chordata; class Mammalia; order Primates; family Lorisidae; genus Perodicticus; species Perodicticus potto. The sequence goes on from CAUYRH010092963.1 coordinate 81,459, forward strand.
TGTGTTGTTTCAAGCCACGAAGTCTGTGACAATTTGTCATACAGCACAGGAAAGCAAATACCTATTCTTAGGTTTTGCAGCTACATTCATGTTTTGTCCATTCATCAGTTGCCACCTCTGTCATATTTTACTGCTCTTCTTACTTTTTCTGTTGCCTTATTAATAGCTTTATACCTAGTTAACTTTCTCTGTATGCAATTTTCCATTTCTATTACTGGTATTATTTCTGTCCCTTGACTGAGCTCACTGAAAACAGGAGTTCTTCCTAAATGCAGGACAATTCCCATAATAGTCCATCCTCCAAATGTATATAACATCTACTGACTAATACCAAAAATTGTGCACTTGAAAATTTAATTATTTTTATAGAAATGCAGTAAATATAAATTTATATTTTATGTGTACTAGACATATTTGTATGTGTAGAACCCTTGTATAAAGATTTGGGAAATATACCAAAGCTCAGTGTCTAAATGAAGCAATGAGGAACAAATTAATGTCACATAATTGTTTTAGGAATGTCTTAGCAATATGTTAATGTCAAAATAATTTATAAATCAACATATGACAACTAGTAATGTAAATGAATTCACTCTAGTTATTATTAATCAAATAATTTTTTAACAGAAACTTCCTATGTCAGGGCAGTTTGACCCAGATTCAGACCTAAGATAAATATCATCAAAAAGAAAAAAAAGAAAACATTGAAATATAGTTTGACCCTATTTTCCAAAATAATTAAAAATTTTGCTTGATTTTAGAAGTATTTTTTGTGATGCTGTATTAAATTCTCTATGTTGGGGGATTTTAACATGTAACACCAATAGATAAAAAAGTCAATTGTCTGGAATGCCCCAAATTTGTCCCCATTCTGGCCACTAATAGCTTATTATTTTAGATATGTTGCACCTACTCTGTAATCTCAATATCTCAACTTACAAAAATGACAAAAATAATTAATGGAGAGAGATGTAGTCACTATGGAGTGGGGAATATATTACATCGAAGAATTTCCACATGGAACTGTGGCTTTCTGCTCTCAGCATGACCTTTATCTAATCTAACTGCTCTTTTCCTGATCAGCATCCTGACTACCCTGTATCTGTGTTTCTTCTCAGGCTGGCGCATACGTGCTCTAGATGTATGAGCTCTTTTAATATTAACTACTTAGTGCTCCAATTTGAAAGAGAACATTCATTATAAAATAATTACTAGAAAATATGAATGATGCTTCTAAAATATCCTTTCCAACCTGGAGGATTAATAGAGTCTATCGCTCTCCTCAGTGACTGGTTTAGAAAGGCATCTACAAGCCAGTCATGGTGAACTAGATGGAGATAATTCTGCTTGGAGTTTTATACCAAAAAGTTTTTGTTTTCCTAATTTAGACACACAGATAGTAATTGTTATAATGAATATGAAGCCTGAAATTTCCAGTTATGTTGCCACCAGTCAGAGAATGAAGTCAAAATCAAGGACAGCACAGCAAAGAGATATAACTATAAGAAAAACTTAGGCTCCTGAAGTGGAGGAGTCCGAGGAAATGTCCTACAGAGGGTATTATGGAATTCATCTAATTAATTATTTCAACTGACCTGTATCCAAAGAGGGCATTCTTATGACATTAAATGCTGCAAACCATGCAGAATTTAGTGATGCTTCATTCCCTTAATTCTTCTCTATACTTTAGGGAGAGAGAATCCTCTTATTGAGAGGTTCCTTCAGTAAGGGAGACTGGTCACAATTTGGTTGTCCACCTTTGATTTCCTTTATACCTCACCCTCCATTTCTCCTCCACTTCACCTGTACTGTACATTAACTACACTTTTTTAAAAACACAGCAAGAGTTTAAATTTATTAAAATAACTCAATATTATAAAAATATTATTTATAGGTGTTTTACTCTGAACACCTTAATTCTTTCCTTCCTAGGATAAATTGAAAAACACTGTTTATAAGCTATTCCAGAGAAAGGGCCACTAGTTTTGCCATTTTAAAGGTGCTGATTACTTTTTATAGACTTACTTTTCTGCATTTGGTCTCTTTTCTTTCTTTTTTTTTATTGTTTGGGATTCATTGAGGGGAAAAAAGAATTAGGTTACACTGATTGTGGTTGTTAGGCAAAGTCCCTCTTGTAATTGTGTCCAGCCTCCAAGAGGGGCTTTACACCTCAACCCTCATCCCCCTCTCTGCTCTCCTCTCCCTGATCCTGCCTCTCTCCATCTGACCTGGAACAGTAAAGCCTATTGTATAGTGGAATTTCTCTGGACCGTTTATTTATTACTCTTTTCATTTCTCTAGTTCTGCTTTTCTCTTGTGCGCTGACAACAGCATATTTACATGGATTCTCATTCAGCTGATATACTTATCTTCTTTATAAAGGAGGATTAATAAATGCTTAGATTGTTAATAGTTATGTTGCATACTGAAAAATGTCTTACAAGAATAGATATTATGTTTTTATCACATAATAATAAGAGTAAAAAGGGCAGGAAGAAACTTTCCCAATTTATGGGTCAGTTTATGGCATAGATTGTGGTGATGGTTTCACCAATGTGTCCTTATCTTCAAACTCATCAAGTTGTACATTAAATAGATACAGCTTTCTATAAGTAATCATACCTCAATGAGTTCTTAAAAATAAGATAATTTTTTCATCATCTCCAACTATAGTTCCCTGAGTTCTTAAAAATCTGAAAATGAATTTTTATGATATGTTAATATTTTTACTTAGTGTATGATTAGTGATTCCATTAGTGATCAATCCATTTAATGAGATTATCATAAACAAATTTTTAAAAGCATGCATCATTTTTACACATAGCACTCATTCAAAGTAATAATGTTTTATTTCAATGTTATCATTAAGGGCCATGCCTTCAAACGCACAATAAAAGGAAACATAAAACTATAATACTTTAACATTTTAATGTGGTGTTCTTAAATACATTATCTGGTAAAGATAAAAAATTTTGCAAGACTTTGGCAGCTGCCAATGTTTTCCACTTTTACTGAAGTAGGGAAAGAAACATAATTATCACTTCACACTTTCAGCACTAACCTGGGTCTTCAGTTGGCATTGTGCCAAGAAGTTTATGAATACAACAACTTGGGAAATCAGTTCTCATAAAACCCTGGTTGTGTTTGTATAAACTTCGAGCAGGCTGATGTTAGCATTAATCTATCAGTACAGCTTTGCTACATGGTCTCAGCTCCAAACCCTGACAGTCATGCTTATTTCTTAATTTATTTCAGGGGGTTTGCAAATCATGTAAAATAGAAAGCGATGTTAAATCAACTTCTTGTAAACAATTTTAACATCTTCCCATATGAACATTGTTACTACCATAATTTTGAAATCTAAGCAATCTCTTACCAATGTATGTTAATTTTCCAACAAAGCAATGAAACACATGATCATCTAGAGGTCAAATCCCAAAAGTCCGAACTTGGCTGGAGTGCACCAACAAGTGTACTTCTATAAACTATCATACTCAAAATGAGATTATCCATTATTGCCAATCTGGTAGTGTGAGTTTAGAACAGGGTTCCTCAAACTTTTTAAACAAGGGGCCAGTTCATTGTCCCTCAGACATTGGTGGGCCGGACTATACTTTTTTAAAAAAAACTATGAACAAATTCCTGTGCACACTGCACATATCTTATTTTGAAGTAAAAATCAAAACAGGAACAAATACAATATTTAAAATGAAGAACAGGCTCGGCGCCTGTGGCTCAATGGGCTAAGGCGCCAGCCACGTACACCTGAGCTGGCGGGTTCGAATCCAGCCCGGGCCCGCCAAACAACAATGACGGCTGTAACCAAAAAATGGCCAGGCGTTGTGGCAGGTGCCTATAGTCCCAGCTACTTGGGAGGCGGAGGCAAGAGAATCGCTTGAGCCCAGGAGTTGGAGGTTGCTGTGAGCTGTGATGCCACAGCACTCTACCCAGGGTGACAGCTTGAGGCTCTGTCTCGAAAAAAAAAAAAACAAAAACAAATAAAATGAAGAACAAATAAAGTTAAATCAACAAACTTATCAGTATTTCAATGGGAACTATGGGCCTCCTTTTGGCTAATGAGATGGTCAATGTCTGGTTCCATATTTGTCACTGCTAGTCGTAGCAAGTGATGAAAAGTGTGCATCAGTTAGTCTAGATCTGGTTGGAGATTTCAGATGTTTCATTCTGGAAAAAGTCTGTTCGTAGACATAAGTGCTGCCAAAGATGGTTGCCATTTTGAGTGCATGGTTCCTGAGATTAGGATATGTCTCAGAGGGGAGAGATGCATAGAAATTAGGAAGGCTGCTTAACTTGAATGTGTCTTTCAGAGAGTCACAATTCTGTAGTTCAGCCAGTTCCATTTGGTAAATTGTATCCATATTTTATTTATTTATTTTTATTTCAAGATACTTTATTCTTAAAACAGGTCACAACACTAAGCTTTTGGCCCATTCTGCCACTGTACAAGCTACAAATTCTTGCTGAGCAGTGGAGGGGTGCTCTTTCATAGCATGTCTAAAAAGTTAATAAAAATCCATATAAAAAATATTCAAATAGTTTCCATCGGAACACAGATAAGTGTGACCCCATCTTCTAATCTTACATATTGCTGCATCTGTGCCAACCCTACTCTTACAAAGACATTTCAAAACTAGCAATAGTTAAGTTAAATGGTCCCCCCAAATTCCTTAATTCAAACTAAACTGGCAGTTAACAGCTACAGAATGATATCTACACATTAATACTAGCTGAAGCACAAGTTGCTGGGTGATGTTTCATTCCACTTTCCCAAGCACACAAGACACAGGCAGAGTGCCAACATCTTGCTCTTCTACTTTGGGTAGGTAGTCGGGGTTCTGAATTTGCTGCACGAGTTGCCTCATCAGTCCTGACATCACATAGTAGATTGTCAGCCTCTGGAATCCATTGAAAGTAGAAGCAGCAGCTACAGTGTAAGCACCCATATTTTCAAAGAGCATCCAGTCAACCACATGCATTTCTGGCAGGTCACAGAGCTCAACTATCCGGTCAATGCCATCTCATGTTGGTCCCCATATGCTGGATGAATAATACTTCTCATCTAGTTTAGGTCTCTTTTGCAGAAGAGGCTTTACATGAGCATGATCATAAAGGATGCAATTAAATGATCCATATACTCCATCATTGGTGTAATACATAAAGGTTTGTTCACTGGACTCTTCTTCATCATCAGAGCTTATCTGTCCCTTTAATACAATTTTTTCTGGCAATGATATTAACTGCAAGTGTGAAGGCTGATGCAACATAATATCTGCCTGGCTCAGCTATGATTCTCACTCCAAAGTCTGATGGAAAGTACTTGTCCAATGCTGGGTTGATTACACCAGTGATCTCTTCAAATCTAAGCTTCACATCCTCAGATTCAGGAAAGCCACCACTAACACCAAGGAGGTACATGCTGAAACCAACCTCAGCTCCCATGT